>JAVJIF010016625.1:0-97970 GCA_038442645.1 Agave tequilana
AAGATGCTTGAAGCCATGACTCAGGCTAGAATTGCTCGTGATCATGAAATAGATATGATGGTTCAAACTTTACGTTCTCACCGTTCGGCCATTTCTGATATCGCTAACCATTCTCTTAGAGCTGAAGAGTCACGTTGCTTTGGAACAAGATTCTATTTCAGTACAATCATTTGAACTTGCTCAAACTCCAAATTTTGGAAATGACATTGACAGTTTGGCAAGTTATTCCTTTCCTGAAATTGAACTTGAAAATGAATATGATCATGAACCTCCACTTAGTGATTTAATTTTATTCCTGATCCATTAATGACTCCGGTGTCTCCACCTGATTTCAATCTTTTCCCGAGTCAACATTGGATCCTGTGCCAATTCATCATTAAATTGAATCACCCATTTTGATGATCATATTGAACTTGACCAATTTTATAATTTTGAAAGTCCCATGGATAAATTGACAAGTTCTCATTTTATGACATTGACTCAATGAGAAATGTCACCTAGATTCTCAAATCTGTGATCAAGTCAAAATTCCCGAATCAATATTGACTCCTGTGTTGTTTACCCGACTTAGGTATATTTTAGAGTCAGTTTTGTTTCCCACACCTATCATTCCTGAACTTGAATCACCAATATTAAGTCACATTCCATTGTTGGAAAATAAATGTGGACTTGAGTTTCAACTTCTTGACTTGGACACACTTATTGAACCAAGCTCGACTCCTGACCCTTACTTGATTTAAGTTCTTTCCTGAGTCGGTATTCGTTCCCGTACTTCTGACGTCCAAGTCAATCATTCCATATTTTCACACTCCATTTTGGGACAAGGCGGTTGACACAATTGACTCTGAAAAATAATTATGAAATTTGGAAATTTGATGGGGGGAATTTTAAAAAATGATCATACATACATTTTAGTGGGTTATACAAGAGAGATTTCTGATGGGTTCCTCCGAATTCCACGAAAAGTAGATTGGGCCGCATTTCGTGGACAATTAGACCACTACCGGAACCACCACCTTGAGGTAACATCTGCCTTCCCTTTCTTTGTTTCATGCATACATGCATTCATTCATACATTGAGGACAATGCATGAGATAAGTGTGGGGGGAGGCTTTACTAACATACTAACATAGGTAGAAACTAACAAATTTTTTTTAAAAAAAAAAGGGGGCAATACTTTGACTTATCTTTTGAAAGAAATCTAAGTTAGTCTTAAGAATTAGGAAAATCATGATTATGATTTCTAAAAACTTGGTCAAAATAAATAAATTGTTGAATTTTAGGTATAGGAGAAAAAAATTGAATAAGTAATTAGTCTTGATTTTTACCTTAATGAAATGTGCATACCTAATACATTTACATATCTAGGATTTTAAGACAAAGACTCTTGTGCCCTATAAAAAATAAAAAATAAAAAAATTTTTAAAAAAAAGGGGAATTCACTGATTAAGCTAGATACATGTGCCTCAAGAAGCATAAGTATTCACGCCTAAAGGTGATTTTATGAAATAAAGTCCTTAGTTTTGTGGCCTAGTCACTCGAATTGAGTCCGTGGGGTGTTTTTCTCACCCGGTGCCCTAAGACCAACTAGTTTGGGAGCCACCGACTTTAAGTTCGCTACATGGGTAGATTAGAAAGCCTAAGTAAACTAAGAAAAATTACTTTTATATGTACTAACACATCTAATAGTCAATTAGTTAGGTATGGAGGGCCTCATGAAGCCTTCATGCTTACACGAAAGAAATTAGATGAGTTATACATATTTAAAAAAAAGAAAAAAATAATAAAAAAGAGGCATGAGAGTCCAAGTTAAGGAATCCTAGTAAAGATTCACAAGGATGCATATGAATTTTTGTAACGAAAAAGACTATACAAAAATTCAATTTTGATCCTTACCTAAAATGGATAAACAATTTACTGTATAAAGACTAAGTTTAAGAATGAATAAAAATGATAATCCTAAAAAACTTATAGATTACTTGGTCTCTTCAAACATATTTCAAATCTTTTTCTTTTTGTGGATTTTGTGGGTGTAATCCGCTGAAACCCTCAGAGACAACACTCGTCCTCTAGGGTAACCTAGGGGTTTAACGACTTGTTGCACGTGCTAAGTGCAACCGTGATTCCTACGAAAGTGAGTTAGGATAGATATTTTTTCTTTTCTTTCTGATTTTTACTCGAGGACGAGCAAAAAGATAAGTGTGGGGGTGTGATAGGTAGTAAAATTGCATATTTATCACTACATATACTATCATATTTCTTATTTATTATTATAATTATGCACTATTACTAATGTTTTATTATTTATTGTGTGTAGGCCTTGAGTAATTAATTAAATAAAGAATAAAAGCTTAAATGAAGCCCAGAAGCCCAAAAAGCCCATGTGCAAATTTGCAATTATTAAATAAGAGGAAAGGGATGGACTTCTACTCAACCCTAGTTGCTTGCAAGACAAGGCTAAAGATAAAAGGAGAAGAGTTTAAAGATAAAAATTATTTCAAAAAATTCGGATTCAGACTGTACATGTTATAGTATTTAGATCATAACGTTTGCTACAGATTTTCAAATCTGATGATTCAAGATTCTCCAGAAAGAAGACATGAAGACCTACAACTCTTATGTTGATCAAACTTTCCAATTCAGTCAGCAGATAAGCCAATTTTGGCGATCAACATGATAACAAGTTGCAGGACAGATTTGAATTCTATGGATAAGTCAAACAAGTTTGGAGATAAAAGAAGAATTCAAATTCAGAGATATTTTGCTCCTCTTATCTTCATACGCTTCTTATCCTCTGGTTTTTCCTATAAATACCCCTGCATAGCAACAGAGGAAGGGCAGATCTCAGAAGCTCAAGTACAGAAACGAGCTTAGGGTTTTTCTTTAGATTCTCTCTAATTTTGTAGATTGTAACTTAGATTTTTTTTTCTTTTTTTAGTAACTGAGAGGAGAGGATACTTTCATGGAGGAATGAGATCAAGCTTGTACTGAGGTGACATCGGTGTAAGTAAGTCTTTTCTTCCATTGTTAATTGAATCAAATCGAAGTTTGCTTCTTTTTTCTATTCTTGTTTTGTTTTTGTTTCCCTCTTTTGTGTTTGTGGATCCATATGAAACCAAGAGCTTCGAAGTTGCCTTCTCCTTGCAAGAGCCGTTGATGGTTTATTGTGATGAATATTTATTTCCATGGTAGTATAGCTCGCCTTTTATTTGTAGTATAGATCAGGAAATGGGAAGATCTCATATTCCATGCTTCGGTCGCCTTCAAAGAAAGGTACATCATTGACACGTTCAAGGTAAGCAGACGCCAAAGAGGTAAGTAAGTTTTTAGTTTTTAATTTCTTCTTTTAATTTTAGTCTAAATCACCAATTCCCAATCTTTTCACACTTCTTCATTGTAAATATCATTGTAAATATCATTGTAAATAACATTATAAATAAATAAAAGAGAACTTACTAAACAAGCTTCCATCGCTAGTTGATTGAGACGGGAAAGGTGTATGTAAATGTTGTTTAGAATTTACCTTGGTGCTATGTATTTATAAAGTTCAATACAACCTTTTTCTTGTCTCCGTTATAGCGTAGAGCTATACCGTGTCGAACCTCAGGGAGAGCTAGCGATGGAAGCGTTACGAATCGTGGTGAGAAGAGTAAACGAAGTGTCTTCTATGCTTAAAAGAATGAATAAAACACGGAAACAAGAAATGCAAGAAGTGGAAGAATTGTTCATGTGGAGAATGGAAAGAGATCAAGAAACGGAAGAAGCAAACCATGACTAGCTTACCTTAACTACCTTACAAAAGCTTACCAAACTCCGTGATAGTGAAGGCGTGCCTCATGTGTCACTCCATCGGCGTGGATTCGTCTCGCGTGTTGATCTAATTACTTTCTCACTATGATGACGGGTGGTTTAACTCGTCGGAGAAGAGAAGACCATCTGATTGGTAGTGAAAAGTGCATTTTTATCATCATATTTACCATCACATTTCATATTTATTCATTTAATTCTGCACATTTATTAATAATTTGTAATTTATTGTGTGCAGGCCTCGAATTATTAGGTTAACAATAAATAAAGCCTAAAGAGCCCAAAAGCCCAGATCCAAGCCCATATTTGAAGCCCAAGAGTCAAAGTGCAAATATCAATTGTCAAAGTGCAATTATACAAGGGCTAAAGTTACAATTATCAAAGATGAGGGAAGGATAGAATTCTACCCAACCCTAAACTCTTGCAAGATGAGCATAAAAGCCAAAGATAAGAAGGAAATTCGTGATAAAAGATTTGGGATAATGAGATCAAGGTAACTTGATTACCAAGTTATCTCGAAATCCCAACATAAAGAGCCAGGATCAAAAACTCCTGAAGCAGGCGACTAGATGGACGGACCAGGAGAAGCCACGCGCCCAAAGCGCGTGGCCATATGCCACAGTATTGCCGGGAATCGCGGCAAAAGCCGCGTTTCCGCGGCAATTTGATCTTATCCCTGTACCAGATTTCGTAGGGGAGTTCGACTGGGACTCTGATTCCTCTGCACCTATAAATAGCCCCTGCAGTGCAACGTACAGAGCGTCCAGCGTCCAGCAAAGGGCCAAAGTTAGGATTTTTAGGGTTTTTCTCTTTCTTTTTAGTTAGGTTTTTTTCTTTTTATTTTCAAGAGAGAGAGGCTTATGTTGAGCGTGACACCGATGTATCTTCTCTTCTCTGCCATTGATTAAAGCAATAAAGGTAATTACTTTTCTCTTGTTCTTTATTCTTATGTGTTACTTTTATTTTGTTTTTCTTTTTTCTCTGTGATCTTGTGGTTGTTGATGAACATGCAAGTGGATTCCAAAAGCACGTATAACTAAGCTACGTGAGAGCCAACGATAGTTCATGAAAACGTTCTCCACTTCCAAGCTTCGCATCACTTCGTTCTTGATATGCTTGACGATATAATGTGCACAAGGACCGGACTCGAGTTTATGATCTATGCGTTGAACGCCTCCTAAGCAAGGTAGAACATGTAAGGTTTTCACGTTTTTCTTCAACCAAACTCAAGTAAGTACTTTCTTCTTTTTTTTTCTTTTCTTTTCTTTTTCGTAGAATAAATCACAACTATCTTCCTAAATTCTTTATTTGCCGACTCATTGTAAAATACCGCCTTCTTCTTAACTTAACTAAAATAAAAAGATAATTTTTAGAGTAAAACTTGCTTAACGCTTCCATCGCAGTCCTCCCTGAGGATCACGACCCGCATAGCCCTGCTACCGCGGATTAGAACTGAGACTTGCACATCTATTCTTAAGACTAACATATTATATTTTGTGTGCAGGAAAACACAGTCAACAAATGGCGCCGTTGCCGGGGAGGGACGGTAAGTTTATCTCTAAACAAAAATTTAATTTTTAAATAATTCTTTATTCTTTTCTGTTTGCAGGTTTGGAGAACAGGAAACAGAAACAGAGCAGCAGCAAGGACATACAGCACCCAGTGCCTCTGCCCTCGAAGGCAGAGCACGAGGGCCTGCAAGTTGCCGCGGAAACGCGGCCAGAGCCGCGGATCCGCGGCAAGTGCAGTGAACTACTAATTCAGTTTTTTGCAGATTGCTGAAATTTGAGATTACTGCTTACTGCTCTATTCTGTTTTGTTCTGTGATATACCTGTAAATTGCTAATAATTCAACAGTAAATCATTGGTTGTTAAAAATAAAAAAGTGATTAGACGTTTGCATATTAGGCACGTGTCTTTTCAATTATTTTTTACTGTTGAAGAGTGCTGGAGAAGCAGGTACGTACGCCATTGCATGTAGAATAGGATTCATCTCTTGGTTGATTTTCTGCATTGAGTGATTCTTATCTATTTATCTTGTACACTTGCACTAATTCATCTTAAGGGCATAACCCATTAACAAGATAAGGTGGGGATTTCATCACCCTTCCTTAGCCCAAAAATCATATCCCGAGCACTCACTAACCCAAGCCTAACATAAAAATTAGTAGACGTTGGCCCTAGGGACACTCGGACTCAATTAGGAGATTATCCTAAGGGGGAACGGTGTTGGAAGTTGACTCCTGCCAAATCAGTATCTAGGAAGGGGATTGAGGGCCGAAAGCCCGAAGTGTGGTGGTTATTTAATTAAGGAACGTCTTTGACGGAAAACCTCCCACCACTCTTGCCCCGACCTGGCTGATTAACTTGTGGTCAAAGTCTACACCCTACTCCCGTGGATAGTCTAACCAGTTAGGAGTCGTCTAGGTCTAGGTCTACCCTAACTTAGGTTAGAAATTTTCCTTTTTGTTTGTTTTTCTTTTGTTTGCTTTGTGTGATATGGCCTATAACAATAATTTTTCAATTTTAATGAGGATCCATATTATACACCAACCTCTTTTTCGGATATTACCAACCCGGCATATCATAACTCTAACCACCTAGTGTGCCAGATTGGTCTTATCCGAATCATTACATGCCCCAGTTCCAATACTATGAACAAGATTGGAATAATCATCACTACTCTTCACAGAGTCAATGGGAATTCAAACCCCTGAGCCATATGGTCAACCACTGTTCACCATTATCTTCATATACGTCTTTTCCCACATCACCAAGGTTTCAGTCCTCCATTGATCTATTCGATGGGTTAGAAGAAAAAGTGGATCGGTTGCAAGATACAATGAATGATCAAATTTCTAGACTTTCAAACATTCTTGAGCATCTTGATAGGAACCAAGAATCATTCTGTTTAGAAGACCTTGATCAAAATTCAATTTCATCACATCAATATGAACTTGCTCAATCCCAATCCTTGGACAAATTGGCTAGTTTTAATTTCAATGAGATTGAATTAGATTATGAATGTGAACCCGATCCCCAACTTTGCGATTCAGTTTCCATCTTTGAATCTATGTTGACTCCAGTATCCTTACCCAATTTGGACCAATTTTCTGAGCCAAATTTATTCCCATACCCATAGATCATGAAATTGAATCACCCATTTTTGATGATCATTTTGAACTTGACCAATTGTGCAATTTTGAAAGTCCCATGGAAAAATTGGCAAGTTCCCATTTTTATGAGATTGAAACTAATGAGATATGTGACTAGATTCCCAAAAATCTATGATCAAGTTCAAATTCCCGAATCATTATTGACTCCTGTTTTGTTACTCGACTTAGGTAATATTTTAGAGTCAGTTTTGATTCCCACACCTATCATTCCTGAACTTGAATCACCAACATTGAGTCACATTCCATTGTGGGAAAATGATTGTAGACTTGAGTTTCAATTTCTCGACTTGGACCCACTTCTTGATCCTAGCCCGACTCCTGAACCTTTACTTGATTTGAGTTTCTTTCCTGAGTCGGTATTAGATCCTGAACCTATCATTCTTGAGTCCAAGTCAACCATTTACCAAGTCACATCTTTTGTTGGACATAGGTATAGACCATGACTCTGTGATGATTTTCCAGGACTGGTCATGTAAAGGGAGTAAGTTTCACGAGAGGATCTTCCATGATCCTATTCATTCTGGGGACTGTAAATATGTAAATAAAAAAGAGGTCAATAAAGGTAGGTCCCGTGAACTACCACGTTATCTTGTTTGGGGCATTTCGTGGACCAATTAGACCACCTCCGGAACCACCACCCTAAGGTAACTTCCGCCTTCCCTTGTTCTGTTTCATGCATATATACATTCATTCATACATTGAGGACAATGCATGAGATAAGTGTGGGGTGGGCTTTACTAACATACTAACATAAGAAACTAACAAAATTTGCTAATAAAAAAAAAATTTTAAAAAAAAATGTTATAAAAAGGAAATATTTTGACTTATTTTTTGAAAGAAATCTAAGTTAGTTTTAAGGATTAGGAAAATCATGATTAGGATTTCTAAAAACTTGGTCAAAATAAATAAATTGTTTAAATTTTTAGGTATAGGAGAGAAATTGAATAAATAATTAGTCTTGATTTTTACCTTAATGAAATGTGCATACCAAATGCATATCTAGGATTCTAAGACAAAGACCTTGTGCCTCATATAAAAAAAAAAAAAAAAAAAAGAAGAAGAAAAAAATCACCAATTAAGCTGATACATGTGCCTCAAGAAGCATAAGTATTCATGCCTAAAGGTGAGTAAATATATAAAGTCCTTAGTTTTGGGGCCTAGTTCACTCGAATTTGAGTCCGCGGGGTGTTTTCTCACTGGTGCCCTAAAGCCAACCGGTTTGGGAGTCATCGACTTAAGTTCGTTACATGGGTGGATTAGAAAGCCTAAGAAGACTAAGAAATATAATATATGTATTAACACATTTAATAATCAATTAGTTAGGTATGAGGGCCTCAAGAAGCCTTGATACTTATACGAAAGAAAATTAGATGAGTTATACATGCCAAAAAAAAACTATATATATATATTATATTAACACATCTAATAATCAATTAGTTAGGTATGAGGGCCTCAAGAAGTCTTGATACTTACACGAAAGAAAATTAGATGATGTTATAAAAAATAATAAAGAGGCATGAGAGTCCAAGTTAAGGAATTCCTAGATTCACAAGGGTGCGTATGACTTTTGGTAACGAAAAAGACTATATTAGAAATTCAATTTTAATCCTTACCTAAAATGAATAACAATTGACTTATAAAGACCAGGTTTGAAGAATGATAAAAATGATAATCCTAAAACTTATAGACTACTTAGTCTCTTCAATAATAATTCAAATATTTTCCTTTTTATGGATTTTGTGGGTGTAATCCGCTGAAAACCCTCACGAGACACCACTCGTCCTCTAGGGTAACCTAGGGGTTTAACGGCTTGTTGCACATGCTAAGTGCAACCGTGATTCCTACGAAAGTGAGTTAGGTTAGATTAATTCTTCTTTTCTTTCTCTTTTCTTTTTTTTACTCGAGGACGAGCAAAAAGATAAGTGTGGGGGTGTGATTGGTAGTGAAAAGTGCATTTTTATCATCATATTTACCATCACATTTTCATATTTATTCATTTAATTCTGCACATTTATTAATAATTTGTAATTTATTGTGTGCAGGCCTCGAATTATTAGGTTAACAATAAATAAAGCCTAAAGAGCCCAAAAGCCCAGATCCAAGCCCATATTTGAAGCCCAAGAGTCAAAGTGCAAATATCAATTGTCAAAGTGCAATTATACAAGGGCTAAAGTTGCAATTATCAATATGAGGAAGGATAGAATTCTACCCAACCCTAAACTCTTGCAAGATGAGCATAAAGCCAAAGATAAGAAGGAAATTCGTGATAAAAGATTGGGATAATTGAGATCAAGGTAACTTGATTACCAAGTTATCTCGAAATCCCAACATAAAGAGCCAGGATCAAAAACTCCAGAAGCAGGCGACTAGATGGACGGACCAGGAGAAGCCACGCGCCAAAGCGCGTGGCCATATGCCACAGTATTGCCGCGGAGGAATCGCGGCAAAAGCCGCGTTTCCGCGGCAATTTGATCTTATCCCTGTACCAGATTTCGTAGGGGAGTTCGACTGGGACTCTGATTCCCTCTGCACCTATAAATAGCCCCTGCAGTGCAACGTACAGAGCGTCCAGCGTCCAGCAAAGGGCCAAAGTTAGGATTTTTAGGGTTTTTCTCTTTCTTTTTAGTTAGGTTTTTTTCTTTTTATTTTCAGAGAGAGAGAGGCTTATGTGAGCGTGACACCGATGTATCTTCTCTCTCTGCCATTGATTAAAGCAATAAAGGTAATTACTTTTCTTTTGTTCTTTATTCTTATGTGTTACTTTTATTTTGTTTTTCTTTTCTTTTTCTCTGTGATCTTGTGGTTGTTGATGAACATGCAAGTGGATTCCAAAAGCACGTATAACTAAGCTACGTGAGAGCCAACGATAGTTCATGAAAACGTTCTCCACTTCTAAGCTTCGCATCACTTCGTTCTTGATATGCTTGACGATATAATATGCACAAGGACCGGGACTCGAGTTATGATCTATGCGTTGAACGCCTCCTAAGCAAGGTAGAACATGTAAGGTTTTCACGTTTTTCTTCAACCAAACTCAAGTAAGTACTTTTCTTTTCTTTTCCTTTTCTTTTCTTTTTCGTAGAATAAATCACAACTATCTTCCTAAATTCTTTATTTGCCGACTCATTGTAAAATACCGCCTTCTTCTTAACTTAACTAAAATAAAAAGATAATTTTTAGAGTAAAACTTGCTTAACGCTTCCATCGCAGTCCCTCCCTGAGGATCACGACCCGCATAGCCTGCCATGCTACGCGGATTAGAACTGAGACTTGCACATCTATTCTTAAGACTAACATATTATATTTTGTGTGCAGGAAAACACAGTCAACACCATCCAACTTGCAAGATGAAGTAAAGCGATCACCCATGAGTGGTGAAGATGGCAAGGCTAGTGGTTAGCTAGTACATGGACAAAGAGTTAGCTACAAGCCATAACAAAAACAAAGCAAAACATGAAGTAAAAGAAAGCAAGTAAAAAGAAAGCAAGTAAAGAAAGCAAGTAAAGAAAGCAAGTAAACTAGAATCAAGCTCGAGTAGAATTGAAGAGAATGGATCAATCTTTGTATTGCTTCAAGTTGTCACTCCTTGATGATACAAGCTCTCTCTCTCTTACAATCTCTCTCTTGCAATGAAATCTAGGGAAGAAGAGGAAGGAGGCCTACAACATAAAGAAAAACCTAATACATGCAACTAATCTCTAATCTCCTCCTCTTTCTGTTCAGTTCTTGCTCGCAGGCCAGGTGCAGGTATTTATAGCCCCCAGGAGAAGGATCCAGAACCCAGTCTGTTGGCGCAAAATCTGGGGCTCAACGGCCCCAGATCTGCCGCCAGGGCGCGGCAAGGCGCGTCAATACTGTGGCCGTTGGCTAACAGCTTTATGGTACGAAGTTGTTACAAGTTTGTTAGCCACGTGGCCTTCTAGAATCTGGAGTTGTTGCGCGGATCTCTCTGGATTCTGGATTAGATTTGGGCTTTATCTTGATCTTTGAATAAATCACTTTAATTATTGCTAATTAAAGTGATTAATTGGCTTTCTCTTCATTAGAGTGTGTACCTGCAAATATATAGAGAAGATTAGTAAAAATCATGTATTTATTACAAAAATGCATGGGAATAATGAGGTAAAATATGCAATATTGGATCACAATCACACCCCCACACTTATTCTTTTGCTCGTCCCGAGCAAAACAAAGAAAAATAAAAGAAAATCCTAACTACCAATTTTATTACACCACTTTCGCAGGTGACGCGATTGCACTGAGCGTGTGCAACAAGCCGTTAAACCTCTAGGTTACCCTAGAGGAGGAGTGTTGTCTCCTGAGGGTTTTCAGCGGATTACACCCACAAAATCCATAAAGAAAGAAGACAAATGTTAGTGTTTTGAAAACGCATTTGAACAAGAGACATGTTTACGAACTATTTTTGCAAAAATATAAGTGATCTAAGGTCATAAGTCCACCTATAATCATTCTATCTTAAACTTAGTCTCTATGCAAGATCTTGTTTTCAATTAAGGTAAGAATTCAAAATTGGATTGAAATATTTTATCTTTCATAAAACCTAGATAATATGCACACCGTGCTCGTGAAGATTTCAGGGATTTCAACTCCAACCATCAAGCCATTTATTTATCTATATTATTTTCTTTTCTCTTTTTTTCCCTTAGTTTAGGCTTTCTAGTTCACCCATGTAACGAGCCTTTAACCGATGACTCCCAAACCAGTCGGTCTTAGGGCACCAGATGAGAAAACATCCCTCGGGTTTAAGGTCTCGAGTAAAAAAGGCCACAAAACTAAAGGGGATTATTCTTAATCACCGTTAGGCGTGAATAATCATGCTTCTTGAGGCACAATTATCTAGCTTAATAAGTGAGATCACCGTTAGGCGTGAGTAATCGTGCTTCTTGAGGCACAATTTCCCAGCTTAATAAGTGATGCTTTATTTATATATATTTTTTTTTCTTCTTCTTTTTTTTTATTTATATGGCATTTTTGGTCTTTGTCTCCATCCCAAGAAATGTGTAAGTGTAAAGTGCATATTATCTAAGGCAAAAAATTCAAGATAAAAATATCTCACCAATTTTACTTACTTAGCCTATAATCTCAAACAAGATCTATTATTTCAACTAAGTTTAAGATGTCATAATTAAGGTTTTCTTAATTTCTAAGATACATCTTAATTTTCTTAAAAATAGATCAAAACTTTGTTTCTTATTTCAAAAGTTTTTATTTTTATATTTTTTATTTATTATTTTTTTTTATTTCTAAAAGAAGTGTAAAAGAAAGAAAATCTAAAATCTAAAAGAAATGTAAAAGAAAGAAAATCTAAAAAACTCTATGTTAGTAAACCCTCCCCCACACTTATTTCATGCATTGTCCTCAATGCATCATGATATATGTATGCATGAAACAAAAATGAAGAGGGAAGGAAAAAATTACCTTAAGGTGGTGGTTCCGGTGGTGGTCTGATTGGTCCTCGGAACATGGTCCAATCATCTTTTCTTTGGGTTTTGAGGAACCCACAAAAAATTTCATGAATATGACCCACAAGAATGATGTATGCATGGAAGATTTTTATTATATACATGACCCCATCTAATTTCCAAATTTTCAAAATAATTTCAGAATCAATTTTATCAAGATCCTTGTCCCAGAATGGTGTATGGAATGATAGAACAGTTGACTTGGACTCAGGAAGGACAGGAACTAGTACCGACTCAGGAAGGTGATTTAAATCAAGTGATGGTTCAGGAGTCGAAGTGAGTTCAGAAATTGGGTCCAAGTCAAGAAATAGAAACTCAAGTCCACATTCAGTTTCCAACAATGGGATGTGACCTAATATGGGTGATATCTCTTTACTTCCAATATTAAGAAATTCTAGTTCATCACCATACAATTCTTCGAAACTTAAGTCAATATCTTACACTAGAATTGTACAATCAGTTTCAGAAGTAAAGAGATTATGAGATTCTAGGTCACATTCCATATGTAGTTCAATACATGGGAAACTTGCCAATTTGTCAATGGAACTTTCAAAAGTAAGGAATTTGGCAAGTTCAATATGATCCTTAATGATGGGTGATTCAACTTCATTATGAATTGGGACAGGATCCAATGTCGACTCCGGGAAAAGATTGAAGTCAGGTAAGTTACCGAAGTCATTATTGAATCAGGAAAAAAGAAGTGAATCACGAAGTTGGGGTTCAAGATCATATTCCTCATGTAGTTCAATTCCCACAAAATGTGAACTTGCCAATTTATCAATGGGACTTTCAAAAGTATGGAATTGGTCAAGTTCACTATGATCATCAAAGATTGGTGATTCAATTTCAAAATGGACTGGCACTGGATCCAATACTGACTCGGGAAATGAAGTAAAATCATGTGAAGACACCGGAGTCATAATTGAATCAGGAAGGAAAATTGAATCATCAAGTGGAAGTTCAGGATCATGTTTACACTCAAGTTCAATTTCAGAAAAAGGAAAACTTGCCAAAATGTCAATGGGAACTGAAGTTTGGACGAGTTCAGGTGGTTGTGCTGAAATTGAATCATGATTTCCAAAATGATAGGAGTCTTGGGTCATATCAATAGAGTGTGGCATATCTGAATTAGTCAAAGATTGATAGGATAGAGTTTCCTCTTTCCTAAAAAGGTCAGCCAATTGACTCAATTGTTCTTGCACACTATTGAAAGACTCGGTATGTACTTTTTGCATTTGTAACAAAGACTCCTTCAAGCTATCTATACTCTCATCTTGACTTGATGTATGTCCAAGTGGTTGCTCAAGAATGGGAGTATAGGAATCTTGAATTGGAAATTTTGTGAATAGTGTGAGTCAAAAATGTGTGGTGATGGAAGAGTGGACTCACACAAGAGATCTTTACTCGTTTCCATGACAAATGGTTGCTCATTAGGAAAAAGTGGAACTGAGTAAGATTCTTGAAAATATGGTGGAATTGGAGAGGCAAATGGTTTTTGAAGTTTTTTCTCGACTCTCTGTAAATTGGCTTCTATACTCCTTAGTAACTCAGATTTTTCTTCAATTGGCTTAGAAAAAGGAGTGTGAGAAGCGAAATCAGGAAATGAATATTGTGGATATTGTGGACTTGGTGGATATGGTGGACAAGGAGTTTGAGAATTTGACTCGGGGTACGTGAATCCCCAATTACTCAGTGAAGAGTTGAAATTATTATGAAAATTATAATTATTAGATGGGGGGTATGGGTCATATTGATTCGGATAAGGCCAACCCAGTGTATTTGGTTGGTGCGTATTGTAAAACACCGGGTTGGAATTATCCGAATAGGGAGATGGTGTGAAATATGGATTATTATTAGGATGGAAAGAATTGTAATTGTAAGCCATATCACACAATACAAACAAAAACAAACAAACAAAGAAAAATCAAACAACAAACAAAAAGAAAAGAAAAATCAAAACCAAGCCAAAAGAATGGTTGACCTAGACCTAGACGACTCCTAACTGATTAGATCGTCCACGGGAGGTTTAGTGTAGACGTAGACCACAAGTTAATCAGCCAGGGAAGGGCAAGGTTGGTGGGAGGTTTTCCGTCAGAGACGTTCCTTAATTAAGTAACCAGCAACCTTCGGGCTTTCGGCCCTCAATCCCTTTCCTAGATACTGATTTTGCAAGAGTCTATTTCCAACACTTTTCCCCTTAGGATAATCTCCTAGATGAGTCCGAGATGTCCCTAGGGCCAACGTCTACTTTTTTATTAAATTAGGCTTGGGTTAGTGAGTGCTTGGGAAATGATTTTCGGGCTAAGGAAAGGGTAATGAACTCCCCACCTTATCTTATTTACGGGTATGCCCTTAAATTGATTTGTGCAAGTGTACAAGAAATATCACTAAGATTCACTCAAAGCATGAAAATCAAGCAAGAGATGATTCCTAGCCTATATGCAATGCGAAACGTACCTTGCCTCCAGCACTCTTCAACAGTAAAAGTAAAGAATTGAAAGACACGTGCCTAAAAATGCAAATGTCTAATCAATTTTTAACGTTAACAACCAATTTTTTACTGTTGATAATTTAGCAGGTATATGGTGAAGCAAACAAGAATTTAAGTGTTGCAGAAGCTGTATTTTGTAGAGCAAGAGACCCTGCAGCAGAAAAATGGTTAGAAGTCAACTCCTCCTTGCCGCGCCCGCGCGGCAGAACGCGGCAAGTCAGAGAGAACCTGGTCTCTGCTTTCGAGAGCAGAGGCCCAGGTCCGCTTATATGTTTCTGCAATGCAAGATTTGCTGTATCTTCAACCTATACCTGCAACAGAGAAGAAAATTCGTTTAGATTCTCACTTTAAAGAAAATCCGTTGCTCTCCCCGGCAACGGCGCCAAAATTTTGATTGAGACGGGAAAGGTGTATGTAAATGTTGTTTAGAATTTACCTTGGTGCTATGTATTTATAAAGTTCAATACAACCTTTTCTTGTCTCCGTTATAGCGTAGAGCTATACCGTGTCGAACCTCAGGGAGAGCTAGCGATGGAAGCGTTACGAATCGTGGTGAGAAGAGTAAACGAAGTGTCTTCTATGCTTAAAAGAATGAATAAAACACGGAACAAGAAATGCAAGAAGTGGAAGAATTGTTCATGTGGAGAATTGGAAAGAGATCAAGAAACGGAAAGAAGCAAACCATGACTAGCTTACCTTAACTACCTTACCAAAGCTTACCAAACTCCGTGATAGTGAAGGCGTGCCTCATGTTGTCACTCCATCGGTGTGGATTCGTCTCGCGTGTGATCTAATTACTTTCTCACTATGATGACGGGTGGTTTAACTCGTCGGAGAAGAGAAGACCATCCAACTTGTAAGATGAAGTAAAGCGATCACCCATGAGTTGGTGAAGATGGCAAGGCTAGTGGTTAGCTAGTACATGGAGAAAGAGTTAGCTACAAGCCATAACAAAAACAAAGCAAAACATGAAGTAAAAGAAAGCAGTAAAAAGAAAGCAAGTAAAGAAAGCAAGTAAACTAGAATCAAGCTCGAGTAGAATTGAAGAGAATGGATCAATCCTTGTATTGCTTCAAGTTGTCACTCCTTGATGATACAAGCTCTCTCTCTCTTACAATCTCTCTCTTGCAATGAAATCTAGGAAGAAGAGGAAGGAGGCCTACAACATAAAGAAAACCTAATACATGCAACTAATCTCTAATCTCCTCCTCTTTCTGTTCAGTTCTTGCTCGCAGGCCAGGTGCAGGTATTTATAGCCCCCAGGAGAAGGATCCAGAAACCCAGTCTGTTGGCGCAAAATCTGGGGCTCAACGGCCCCAGATCTGCCGCCAGGGCGCGGCAAGGCGCGGGCAATACTGTGGTCGTTGGCTAACAGCTTTCTGGTACGAAGTTGTTACAAGTTTGTTAGCCACGTGGCCTTCTAGAATCTGGAGTTGTTGCGCGGATCTCTCTGGATTCTGGATTAGATTTGGGCTTTATCTTGATCTTTGAAATAAATCACTTTAATTATTGCTAATTAAAGTGATTAATTGGCTTTCTCTTCATTAGAGTGTGTACCTGCAAATATATAGAGAAGATTAGTAAAAATCATGTATTTATTACAAAAATGCATGGGAATAATGAGGTAAAATATGCAATATTGGAGCACAATCACTAGTCCCTCCCTGGATCACGACCCGCATAGCACTTGCTATAGCGGTAGAATTGAGCACCCTGCACTATTTTTTAAATTCTTTAATTCTGTAATTTTGTGCAGGTAAAACCTCAATCACTCTTCCACGATAAATTAATTCATAGGAAAACTTTTGTCTCAGGACAAAAAGTTGTTATATAACTCAAGACTCCACCTCTTTCGTGGTAAATTGAAA
Organism: Agave tequilana; assembly: GCA_038442645.1. Classification (NCBI taxonomy): domain Eukaryota; kingdom Viridiplantae; phylum Streptophyta; class Magnoliopsida; order Asparagales; family Asparagaceae; genus Agave; species Agave tequilana. The sequence continues at coordinate 16,826 of JAVJIF010016625.1, forward strand.
ACCAGGTGGTCAGTCCATTCATTGTTCAAAGAGTCTTCCCCCATGGTGCCATTGAAGTTTTTGATCCTAAAAATGGCAATACTTTTACAGTCAACGATCAACGCCTAAAGTCATTTTTTACCACAGAGTTCGAGTCACATGATGTTCATGAACTAGGTCTTTGTGACCCAGTCTACATGTGACCACATCACTTGTAAAAATTTCCAGTACCCCTGCATATCATTTTGGGACCCCTCCTGTAAATAATAATAAAAAAATAATAAAAAATAAAAAAATAATAAATAATAAAAAAAAAATACAAATAGAAATAACTACAAATAAGTGGACTTAGGTGCTAAATAGCACCTAGAACTTTCCTCTCTCCTTGAATTCCTTTAAATTACCCTAGGGTTGTAAATTCCTAATTCCAACTAGGGTAATTTAGGGAATTTTCTCTCTCAGCTATCTATAAATACTCTCTACCCCGTGTCTTTCCCTTACCCTAGCTTTCAACCCAGATCTGAAAAACACAAAGCCAGCACCGCCCCTCGAATTTTTCTCCTCCTCTGCATCCTCAACTCTGTCGCGCTCGGCAGAAGTATCGGATCCGCGGCTTCTGTGCATCTCTGGAGCACCGCCAAAATTTGCTGCAGTCGCGGCCCTCTGCACGCTTCAGATCCAGAGCCTGATCATCTGTTTTCACATCCGAGTGCTCTCTGCAATCGAATTTTTGTTTCCCCCCACGTAGTCCGGGGGTGATTTGCGTTCTATTTCTCTGAAATCTTCCTGTTGCTTTATATTCGTTATCATGGCACCGTCAATATTTGCAGAAAAAAGATTTTTCTCAAATTCTTAGTAATCTTAACGGATGTGGGCATTTTTTCTAGATCGAATTCGTGCTTGGGATTGGTATGCTTTAAATATGATAATTCAGATAGAGAAGCGTATTATTGTCCTGAGTTAGTCAAATTGTTCTACACTTCCGTAGATCATGCTTCTGTGAATTTTGACACTCACCAACTCACGGTACATATGCCCACGGGAGACATCATTATCACGCTTCCTTTACTAGAGGAACTCACACATGTCCCATGTAACCCACAGCATAGCGACCCCCTTCCTCTCATCGATTACATGTCTATCATGGGGGCTCGCTGTACAGAGTAGGACAGGGGGCTCAAAGCCAGTACCACGTTTAGAAATGTGCATTGCGTTGGTCGATGGCTTCAACGCAATATTTTAGGACTGGACCACACAACCTCCTTCAACAGGCCGGTGCTGCAAATCATACATGACCTCATGACTCGGTAGCACACGATCTGCATTAATAAAACAATCTTTCATAGTATAATTGCAAATTCCTCACGCACACGTGGTGCTAAGTACTCACACTCAGTTCTGATAACTCGTCTGTGTAGGACTTTCCTACCAGATGATGTTGTTGACTCATACGAGAAAGTATTCATAGCATCAGAGAGGGCCACTAGCGCCTATAACAGTTGTCTTCATGCGGTCTGGACTCCTAGTGTCCAGTTCGAAGATGCACCAGTCGAGTCCGATTTTAGAGGAAATTTTAGAGGAAGAGGATGAGCCTGCCTTTTGGCAACAGGACCCCCCTGCTGATTCACGTGCCTTCATGTCTACCATTTGGCGAGGCATGAAGAAGATCTTCCGGGGACAAATTCGATTGTGCAAACAAGTTGAGGAGCAGACGTCTCGATTAGACCGAATTGAGGAAGGTCTGCGGCGTTCACAGTCAGCTGGACCTAGCACCACCGCTGGTCCAAAACGACGGGGAGGGTGACACCGTTTCTTTACCTGTTTCATGCATACATTATCTTGCATACATTGGGGACAATGCATGAGATAGGTATGGGGAGTAGATACTAACATAGAATTTTTCATTTTCTTTTTAGATTTTTCATTTTCTTTAGATTTTTCATTTCTTTTTAGGATTTTTCATTTTCTTTTTAGATTTTTCATTTTCTTTTTAGGATAACCTTAAAAGAAAAAAGAAAAAGAAAAATATTTTGATCCATTTTTAAAGAATCAAACTTGATCTTATGAATTACGGATATTCTAAACTAAGATTTCTTAATATAAGTTGAAATGAGGAGTTTTGTTGGATCTTTAGGTAAGGAAAAAAAAAAGAATAAGAAAGATAGCTAGATTTTAATTCTTTCTTTAACATTATATACATTAACATATTGAGGGATTAATCAAAGACTTAGTGATTCTATTTACACATATATATATTAAAATAATAATAATAATAATAATAATAAATAAATAAATAAATAAATAAATAAAATAATTACTTAACCACTAATTAAGCTGGTTAGTTGTGCCTTAAGAAGCATGGCCAGTCACGCCTAAAGGTGGTTAAGTCCTTAGCATTCGTGGCCTAGTTTACTCGAGTTCTTAAACCTTAGGGATGTATCTTCATCTGGTGCCCTAAGACCGACTGGTTGGGAGTCATCGGTAAAAGGCTCGCTATATGGGTAAATTAGAAAGCCTAAGGAAGATAAGGAGATGTAAATATAAATAAAAAAAGTAAAAATATATATATATATAAGTAAATAAATGAACTCTAGTTTAAGAAAAATTCCTCATATATATAGATATATATATATATATGTTAGGCTTGATGCAAAATTCGGTTTTCTCTCTATTCCTTAAAAACTTAACCTAAGTTGAAGACAAACTTTAAATAGAAACTTGTAAAAAGAAAGACAAGTTTAGGGTAACCCGAAACCGATAGATCAAGGAAATTCTTGAAAAACATGGATCATAAATTTTTTTCACTAACATTTTTATTTCTTGGATTTTGTGGGTGCAATCCGCTGAAAACCCTCAGGAGACAACACTCCTCCTCTAGGGTAACCTAGAGCTTTAACGGCTTGTTGCACGAGCTCAGTGCAATCGTGTCACCTACGAAAGTGATTTAATAATTTAGCTAGGATTTTTCTCTTTTTCTTTTTGCTCAGGGACGAGCAAAAGCTAGGTATGGGGGTGTGATTGGAGTTCATTTTTGTATCATTTTTCACTACCATATTATGCTTTATATAAAGAAAAATGAGATTTTTATTGCTTTTTTATCTCTTTTTTCAGGTCCACCATTAATGGAGATGAAGGCCCATCAACAATGATTTTTCAAGGAAATTAAGGGATTAATTAAAGAGCCCAAAGAAAAAGCCCAAAGGAGAAGCCCATGTCTGGATTCATCCACGGATATTCCCTACTTTCTAGAAGGTCCAGCGAGTCACATGGAGGATAACGGAATGTCAGAAGAAATCGCTGGCACAACGGCCTAGATTCTGCCGCGGAAACGCGGCTTTGGCTGCGGATCTGCAGCAATCATCTGGCCGTTGAGCCAGCGTTTAATCCCACGGTTGTGATTTGAAGGCCTCACTCCCTGGAGCCTATAAATAGACCCCTAGGGCCTCTGTAATCGAGTAGGAGAGAAGAGCATTGTATTTTTAAGGGAATTGTTGGGATTTTCTCTAGGTTTTCTTTAGTTGCTCTTGTAATTTTCTTTCTCCTTCTAGAATTCAGCAAAGAGAGAGAGAGATAGTGAGAAATCTTGTAATTAGAGGGGTGACAACTCAATGCAAGAATTGATCCTTCTTTCTTCACATCTTTTCTCATTGTAGTGCATTGTTTTTTTCAAGCTTTTACTACTTTTGTATTACCTTCTACAATGGATTGTTGTTTGATTTTTACTTCAATGTCTAGCTAACTTCCTAACATGACTAACTAACCTCTAACTTTACTAACTACAAACTCTTAGGTGATTGCTAACTCATGTGATTCATTGGATGCTTTATTGTAGTCTTGCAAATTTCAAGTCTCTAATTATCCCCAATGAAGATGAGTTACTTTTAATTATTAGCAAATGCTTGTTCTCTTTCCATATGATTCATGTGAGCCTCATTTAGAGCCTTGTCTTCAGAACAAGTGCCTTGATGGAACATGAAGATGGAGCACCTAACTATGCTATTGATTAGTAGTACAACTTTCTTACTTCAATGCTAGCTTAAGTATATCTTTGATGGACTAATTGTTGGCCAAAGCCTATCACTCTAGTTTTGATGATGATCAACTCATGTAGTTATAGTACTAATGATCTTGTGTTTATTTAGTTTCAGATTTATGATCAAGATCTTAGTAGGTGTGTAGCTTCAACAAAGGATTTAAAGTCATGTTTTGAAGCTAGCACGGTTTGATTCAAGAGCTTGTGCATCAAGACCACATCAAGTACTCAAGAGGTCTAGCTCTATGGATCGTGTTTGGACCATGTCAAGAAGATGTGAAGACTTCAAGTGAAGACCTTCAAGATCAAGACTCGTGTCTAGGTTTGTTTTTTATAAGATTTTATTTTTAGATAAAATGTAAAGGATATAATAGTTGGTGGATTGCTCAAGTATACCATATGCACACACACTCTTGATTTATATGTGTTTTCATAAAAGAATTTTATTTTGGAAAAATACAAAAGAGTTTTCTTTTAGAAAAAATACCGGTTTGGTTTCATATATGCATATAAACATAAATCATGAAAACCAAATTTAGAGCTTAATGTCAAAAACATAGATATTTCACCATGTATGTGTAGTGGATCATATCCATACACACTATGCTTTAAAAGAGTTTAAAATATCTTATTTTTGTATTTGAGAGAAGTTTGGAAAAACAATTTTGGAAAAATACAGTTTTCGTTTTTAACCAAAATTTTCAAGTTACAAAAATAGTTCAAATTATTTGTAACATGTCTTGATTTTGTTCAAACATGTTTGTTTATCAAAGTATAATGTTTAAAACTATTTTTGTAGATTTTTCATGATTTTATGGGATTTTATTGAGTCAAAAATAACCAAGTTTTTAATCCCTGAAATAGTCTGGTCTGGCTTCTGCCGGTCGACCGGACCGGTCGACCGAGCTTGAAGTCGGTCGATCGGGTCGGTCGACCGACGTGCACAGACGTGCACGCCAGCCTTTGTTGGAGGGCCGGTCGACCGGGACGGTCGACCGTCAGAGAGCTCTGCTCTCTGAAAAGCCCCGGTCGACCGGGCCGGTCGACCGGCAGAGAGATCTGCTCTCTATTCCAGGTCTTGGTTGACCGGCCGGTCGACCGCTACCCCAACGGTCAGAAATCTGACCGTTGGCGGTCGACCGGGCGGTCGACCGTCAGGCCATCCTGGCTCCAACGGCTAGTTTTTTCTAGCTCTATAAATTGGGGCTTTTGGGGGCTGTTTTCTCTAAGATTTTTAAGTGGGTTTTGAGCTAGTTTTTCCAACTCCATTAAGAAGTTTCTCCACTTATTTGAGAGCAAATATTTTCAATCAAAAGGGGAGTTTATCAAGAGTGTTTCAAAGTGATTTTCTTGAGTTTTTCCTCCACCATTTCTTTCCTAGTTTTCTCACAAACACTTGAGCAACCCATTGACATATTCATCCTATAGGAGTGTTCTTGTGAGAATGTTTTTATGTGATCAAAGTGTTGTGATCACCAAAGACTTCTTTCTTTGCTTTGAGGAGGCGGACGTGTGTGTTCGCGGTGTTTCGAGTTCGTGTGAGAACTCAGTGTTTGAGGTGCGGCCTTGGCGAGCTTGTGGGCTTGCGGTGTGTATGGGACTAGAGAGTCCAAGAGTTCTAGTGGGAACTCCTTGTAGGTGTTGCGGCACCGAGTGATCCGGTGGGATCGGTTTATAGTGAAAATCCTTCAAGTGTGAAGGCGGGGATGTAGAGCAAGTGTGCTCGAACCTCGAAACAAATCTCCCGTGTTTGCGATTGCTCACTCTCTATCTCTTACTCTTGTTTATATCTTGCATGCTTTTATTTCTTTCATCTTATATGCTTGATATATATTGTGAGCTTAATTGTTATATGCTTGGGGATTGTTTGCTAACACTTGTATTCAACCAAGAGAGCCAACGCGGCACCTCAACTCTTATTTAGAGGAATCTTGAGGAGTTAGTCCAGAGCCCTTCACGGGGAATCCGGCTACACTCTTGTGTTATACTTGGTGTTTAGTGTAAAAAGTTTTTTAATTCCGCATTAATTGACCATAAGATTAGCCATCACCTGTTCACCCCCTCTAGGTGATTTTACAATTGGTATCAGAGCAAGTGCTCTTGATTTGGGTCTTACAACCTAGAGTTAAAGATCCTCATTTTTAGGCTAATCACAATATTTGTACACACACCATGGATTTTATGTCACCTCCCACCTTTGACATCCTTAACATCCAAACTTGGAAGGTTAAGATGTCTTTGTACCTCAAAGGCCTAGGTATTCATGTTTATCTTGCTACCATTAATGATTCATATGTTAATAATAGCAAGTATATTGAGGCTAACTCAAAAGCCATTCATGCTTTGAAGAGTACCCTAAATAATGATTATTTATGTAGGGTTGCTAATCTTGACTCGGCTTTTGTTGTTTGAAACTCATTGATCTTCCTTGGCGAAAAAGAACAATACTATGCGGGGAGCGACTCGGATGTTGGAAGTGACGCTTCCAACGTGTGCTACATGGTCAAAGGGGATAACCCCCTTGAGGTAACTACCGAATCCGAGGTAGAAGAGGATGTTGATATGTCATATAATGAACTTGCTTCTTTTTGTCAACAACTCTTAGAAAAATATGACATGCTTAAAAAGGATAACAAGAAAATGAAAAATAAATTTGATTGCATGTTAAAAGAAAATGATTCTTTTAAACAAAATGTTGCATGCATTGAAAAAGAAAATGAAAAATTGAAAAATGAAAATGTTTCCTTGATGTCTAAATTAAATGATCTTTGTGAAGGAAACACTAATTTGAAAAATAAAATTATTTTGGTGGAAAAGCAAAAAGAAGTTGCTTTAAATGAAATACTTCTTTAAAAAGAAAAATTGTTGAAAAAGAAAAAGAAAATGTTTTTAAAAAGAATAAGAAAAATGATTCTATTTCTCATCATGCTTTACATGCCACCACTAATGAGATGAAATTTTTGAAAAAAAAATTGATTGTTTGAGCTCAACTTTGAGCACTTGTGCATTTAACACTCTAGATTGGAGTCTTTGTTTTCAAAGAAACAAACTCCACATATTCATGCACATCACCCTCATGCATATTCACTATTTGCACGCCACGATCACACTCATACACATATGCATCCTAAGGTGTACAAATGTACACATTGTGGCCGCAAAGGCCATTTAGCAAAGTTTTGATTTGATAAGATACATCATGTAAATTTTGCTAATAAAAATGTTTGGGTTCCTTACAAAGCTAATCCTCAAGGACCAAAAGAAAATGGGTACCAAAATCCCCACCTTGTGTTTTTGATGTAGGTGGAGGGCTCTCACAAAACATGAGAGGGATGGTGCCTTGGTGGTGGTTGCACATGGACATGATGGACATACTTTTGATGCACCGCTATCAAGGAAGTTTGGTAGGAAAACCACCATGTTTTGGAGCTTTAGAGTATAGTTCTTTGGTTTGGTAACTATCTCTAAACTCCTACTTTAGTTTACATGCTTTTTATTGATGATTTCTTTAGCATGTTCATGTTTTGTGCTTCATGTGGTAAATACTTAAATGTAGTTTTTATCAAAACTTGGATGTATACTTGTACAAGTAGTGAGCAACAAATTGATTCATATATGTTTGCACTTCAATGTTCATTTGTACTCACTATATGCACATGTATAGCCTAGTTTTGATGATTCTCTCATTTACTCTTATTTTGCCTATTTTCATGTTTTACTTCATGTATATATATTTGTATTCAAATCTAATAAATATACATGTATACCCCATGAGTCATTTGCCTTCATGCAATTTACTTTATGGACTCTTTTCATGTTTGGGATATGTATGCATATTGTTAGGATTGAATAAAAACATACATATACCTAGAAGTTTGTTTTTTAAGATGAAAAATGAATTTTTATGATTTTCATCTTTATATGAAAAATGAATTTTCATGATTTGTTTAATAAAAGATATTCATGTTTTGAGCTTTATTGATTATATTCATGGAAAATGCAAATTACATAATTTTTGTACACTCACACTTTTTTTTGTTTATTCATGACTATGTTTCATGATAACTTTGAGCTTTATGGACTTTGAGTGTCGAATTTTGTGTATTTGGTATATTTCATGATATACATATGATTTGGTTTCATGTTTTTGAAGGATCTTTAACTAGTTTTCAAAAATTATCTTTAACTAGTTATTATTCTTCATTTGGTAGTGTTTTCACTATAAAATTATTTTCAAACCCTATTTGTGAAAACCCCTTCCAACTCCGTTATGGGTGGATGGATGGGCGAGTATGCCTTGTAAGCTTAATTGAAAAATCTTTTATCTTAAGCATATAATGGGTGGAAGGTTATGAGTTATATACTTGATCTCAATTGGTATTCTCATTTTGTATATACTCATGTTTTGTTTTCTATATATGTATGCTTCATAATTTCCATAATATCAATTCCTATTGGTATTTCATTCTCATACATATATGTTTTGTTTGTGCTTGATTAAAAAAATTGGTCTACATATTTAAAGCACACAATTTGTTTATTCTAAGCTTGATTCAAATCTTTATTTTCAATTGATTTCTCAATTGATATTTTAACAAGCTTATGCATTATTTTAAAATTGATATTTTTATTGATATCAAAAATGTGCAATAATTTTCAATTGGTATCTATTGATTGCAATTGGTATCAAAATAATTTACAATAATTTTCAATTGGTATCAATATGATTCTATTTTGATTAAAATTCAAAATTTGTAATGTTTATTTACAATTTGTAATGTTTATTTACAATTGGTATCTTAAAAATTTGATTGATTTACAAATGGTACTTTTAAAAATTTTGTTGTTTATTTGATATCTTAAAATTTGTTTACAAGATATCTCAAAATTTGTTTATTGAGGATAATTCAAAATTTTATTTTTTAATATGAAATTTTAAAAATTAAAATGTTTTGATTTGTATTGCCTATATGTAAGGAGAGCTTAACATCTCTTCTACATATATACATATATATATATATATATATATATATATATATATATATATATATATATATATATATATATATATATATATATATATAATATATATATATATATTCATGTTGAGTGTATCTTATATTGAGGAGCTTGATAACTCTTCTTTATGCGGTACACGTGTGTAGGGGGAGCTTCACATCTCCTCTTATGCATTGCATATTTTGTGTTATGTGAATTAGGGCTTGTCATCCTTTCTTCATGTAATGCATATATGTAGGGAAGTTAACTTAGCGTCTTCCTCTTCATGAATGTATATATATTGCATATATATTATTATTGAAAGGGGTGATATCAAACAAATCAAGGTTGTGACCCCTTTTATTGATTTTTTTTTTGACAAAAAGGGGGAGAACATTTTGTTTTTACTTTGACCCTTTATTGAAGATTGACAAAAAGGGGGAGAAGTATTTGAGAAGTATTTAGTATATATGCATGTTTTCCTTACTTTATTCATAAAGGGGGAGAAGGATTTATGTTTATGCATATATGTTTTGTATTGCAAAAAGGAGAAAAGAATTTGATGAGTTTTATGCTTGATTGGCATGTTTATCTCCTTAAATTTGCATACATGTTTATTCGTATTCATGTGCATCATTGTCATATATTATTGTTTATTGTGATGCATGAGTTAAGGGGGAGCTTCCTTGAAGCCTTTACTTTAATCCATGCATATATAACTTCATGAGTTTTGTCATCATCAAAAAGGGGGAGATTGTTGGCCCAAGGCCTATCACTCTAGTTTTGATGATGATCAACTCATGTAGTTATAGTACTAATGATCTTGTGTTATTTAGTTTCAGATTTGTGATCAAGATCTTAGTAGGTGTGTAGCTTCAACAAAGGATTTAAAGTCATGTTTTGAAGCTAGCACGGTTTGATTCAAGAGCTTGTGCATCAAGACCACATCAAGTACTCAAGAGGAGTCTAACTCTATGGATCGTGTTTGGACCAAGTCAAGAAGATGTGAAGACTTCAAGTGAAGACCTTCAAGATCAAGACTTGTGTCTAGGTTTGTTTTTTATAAGATTTTATTTTTAGATAAAATGTAAAGGATAGAATAGTTGGTGGATTGCCCAAGTATACCATATGCACACACACTCTTGATTTATATGTGTTTTCATAAAAGAATTTTATTTTGAAAAAATACAAAAGAGTTTTCTTTTAGAAAAATACCGGTTTGGTTCATATATGCATATAAACATAAATCATCAAAACCAAATTTAGAGCTTAATGTCAAAAACATAGATATTTCACCATGTATGTGTAGTGGATCATATCCATACACACTATGCTATAAAAGAGTTTAAAATATCTTGTTTTTGTATTTGGAGAAGTTTGAAAAAACCATTTTTGGAAAAATACAGTTTTCGTTTTTAACCAAAATTTCCAAGTTAAAAAATATTTCAAATTATTTGTAACATGTCTTGATTTTATTCAAACATGTTTATTTATCAAAGTATAATGTTAAAACTATTTTTGTAGATTTTTCATGATTTTATGGGCTTTTATTGAGTCAAAAATAACCAAGTTTTTAATCCCTGAAATAGTCTGGTCTGGCTTCTGCCGGTCGACCGGACCGGTCGACCGAGCTTGAAGTCGGTCGATCGGGCCAGTCGACCGACGTGCACAGACGTGCACGCCAGCTTTGCTGGAGGGCCGGTCGACCGCCAGAGAGCTCTGCTCTCTAGAAAGCCCCGGTCGACCGGGCCGGTCGACCGGCAGAGAGATCTGCTCTCTGTTCCAGGGTCTCGGTCGACCGGCCGGTCGACCGCTGCCCCAACGGTCAGAAATTTGACTGTTGGCGGTCGACCGGGCGGTCGACCGTCAGGCCATCCTGGCTCCAACGGCTAGTTTTTTCTAGCTCTATAAATTGGGGCTTTTGGGGGTTATTTTCTCTAAGATTTTTAAGTGGGTTTTGAGCTAGTTTTTCCAACTCCATTAAGAAGTTTTCTCCACTTATTTGAGAGCAAATATTTCCAATCAAAAGGGGAGTTTATCAAGAGTGTTTTCAGAGTGATTTTCTTGAGTTTTTCCTCCACCATTTCTTTCCTAGTTTTCTCACAAACACTTGAGTAACCCATTGACATATTCATCCTATAGGAGTGTTCTTGTGAGTTTTTTTTTTAGGTGATCAAAGTGTTGTGATCACCAAAGACTTCTTCTTTGCTTTGAGGAGGCGGACGTGTGTTCGCGGTGTTTCGAGTTCGTGTGAGAACTCGGTGTTTGAGGTGCGGCCTCGGCTAGCTTATGGGCTTGCGGTGTGTACGGGACTAGAGAGTCCAAGAGTTCTAGTGGGAACTCCTTGTAGGTGTTGTGGCACCGAGTGATTCGGGGGATCAGTTTATAGTGGAAATCCTTCAAGTGTGAAGGCGGGGACGTAGAGCAAGTGTGCTCGAACCTCGAAACAAATCCCCGTGTTTGCGATTGCTCACTCTCTATCTCTTACTCTTGTTTATATCTTGCATGCTTTATTTCTTTCATCTTATATGCTTGATATATATTGTGAGCTTAATTGTTATATGCTTGGGGATTGTTTGCTAACACTTGTATTCAACCAGAGAGCCAACGCGGCACCTCAACTCTTATTTAGAGGAATCTTGAGGAGTTAGTCCAAAGCCCTTCATGGGGAATCCGGCTACACTCTTGTGTTATACTTGGTATTTAGTGTAAAAAGTTTTTTAATTCCGCATTAATTGACCATAAGATTAGCCATCACCTATTCACCCCCCTCTAGGTGATTTTACACTAATGAATCTTGTATCTTCTTTCTTAGCATATCCTTGAGTGACTATCCTTGATTCCATCACTGAAAATCTATCTCGGGAGCCAATGAATCAATGAGGCAACAAGTCAAGCCGAGAAGATAACTCATCCTCTACATGGGACAATACTTTGACCAAACAAGCAAGACAAATCTTTGCCGATGAATCAACATGAGACATGCATCACCCTATGAGAATAGTAAGTTAGTAAAGTAGAGTGTTAGTTAGTCATGGTTCCTTTCTCTATAGTCTTTCAAAGTTTTCTTTCTTAAAAAGTTCTCTTTTCAAGCTACATCCAAGTTCATTTCACCTTCCTTTCCATCCTTTTTCCTTTTTCTTCAACAAAACCAACAAGAATTTTCATCTACTTTCTATGTCATTTTGTTTTTCTTAAAGCATAGAAGAACCTTCGTTTTACTTCTTAAAACAAACTCAATATCAAAACCGTGAACGCTTCTATCGCCAACTCTCCCTGTGGAATCGACCCGTAATTGCTTATGCTACGATGGTGATTCGGAAGGAGTATAGTAAACCGACAATTACATTTGGAGCTTTTGAACACCAACATACGAACATAAATGTTTACTCTAAACCCTCTCTCTGAATACTAGTAAAACTCCCAATTCCAAACAATAAGCACGTGCGAGGAACGATGGAGATTGATGAATGAAAAATATCATATAGAAGAAGACAGTTGGTTGTTGAAGATGTATAGATTGCGTGGAGACTGGGTTAATGCTTATCTTAAAGATACTTTTATTCTGGAATGACAACCAGTCAGAGGTCTGAGAGTATTAATTCCTTCTTTGATGGTTTTGTGAATTCAAACAAAAAACTAGTTGAGTTTGTCCACCAATACGATAAAGTTGTCGCTGCCCGTCGTAGTTCTGAATCTCAACAAGACTTCCGGGGTTTGAATTTTGTGCCCAATTATACATTGAATCCATATGAGATACAAGTTTCAAAGTTGTATACCCCGAAGATTTTTCAGTTGTTCCAAAAGGAATGGGCAGTTGTAATGACACTCTTTTCAGAAGAGTTGGAACACGATGGACCCAGAGCAAAATATTTGGTTGGTGAATTTTAGAATCAAAAGACACCTGGGAATAGGTCAGTTATGAGAATTCTGATGAACTTGATGTGTCTTGTAGTTGCTTATTATTCGAAACAGACGATATCCTTTGTAGACATATTCTGTGCATTTTGTGGCGCAATCACATTACACATATACCAGATCCTATATACTACAGAGATGGAGGTTGGATGTACGTTACAAAAATGTTGCAATTGAAAATGGCATTAGGCCTTTTCCCATTCAAGGCACTCGAGGGATGGCTAGACTGTGGACACTTCGTTCCAAATTTAATGCAATTCTTGAAATGGTGGCCGATTCTGATATCCATTTTCAAAGTTGGATGCTGTTTTGAAAAGATTTGCTGAAGAAACCAGTAATGAATATAAAGCCGGTCAGTAAATTATCAATCATCACAGTCTAAAACAAATATCGGTTCCAGTGGATCCTTCATTGTTCTGCGTGATGATTAAGAATTGAATATAAACGATCTAATTGGTCCTGTACCAACCAAGGGGAGGCCTATAGGTGCATCCAGGCTTAAGTCTGATTTTGAAGATTCTCTATCACAGAAAGAAGTGAAGCATCAAAAGTGTGAAAACTGTCAACAGTTGGGCCATTACAGGACTGGTTGTCCATTATTAGTTGAAATTAAACATGTTATATAATTTAATTTAAAGTTTGATGTTTCAAATTCTTACCTTTCCTTTTTAATTGCAGAGGAAGTAGTTTCATGTTGCGGCTACCTGGAACGAATAAAGTTTTCATTTTTACATCTCTAGTCATCAACTACGACTACGGTCGCATTGTTAAAGAAAGAGTCATTTCATGTACTGCGACCTGGGTCGCAGTATAATCACATTTTTTGTTCCTTTTCAAGTGCTTTCCATCTACTGTTCTTTTGTAAGCAGTTGTACTTTAAAATTTCACTGCGACAATATTGGCCTATATATTTTACTTTTTAGTTCATTGAACATAGACTGCTATCAGGGTCGCAGATCATATTTGACTATATTTGACAGCGACTTGGTCGCAAATATAAGAAGTGTATTGTCATAACTGCGACCAGAGTCGTAGTATATCATTTCACGGAAAAATTTTTGTTGCTTTTCAAGTGTCCCCCGTCTCTTGTTATTATAGTAACATTTTGAATATAGATGAAATATTTCTTTAAAAATCCATTGCACCAATTTTGCCGTATATGTTGTGTTTTAGTTCACTGAACATAGACATTTTTGAATTTTTTTCGAAAAATTGAAAGAGACGAAATTCAGAAATGTAATTTATCTGTTTGTTATCCTATAATTGACACCTTTATATATAAATAATCTAGAAATTTCAAAAGGTCTTTGCTCTCAAACGACGTGAACATGGCGTAATTTATTATCTGCCTTTTTCCAAAAAATGTATACTTTTCAGGTGACTGTTCAGTTTTCGAAAACAGGTAAAAAGTTAATGTATTTTTACATGCAGTTACTTTTTACTTTGAGTACGGCAAGTCTATTATTATTTTAGTTTCTTATGGTAGAAAAAGACAAGGAGGATCATGTTTACTTTTCGTTAAATTAATTATTTTAATAAAATTTAAAACATATATCGTTATGTGTATAAAAACTTTGGAGATCCGAATTGGGCTATGCAACCATGGTCGTAGTGCGATTTGAAATATGATTCATTAACTGAGACCGCGATTGCTGTCTCAATTACAATAAAAGAATGCTAATAAATTGATAATTTTTTTACAGGCGAAATTATGCATATTGCGACCATTATCGCATTATAAGCAGTCGATACAACTTCCCAGTTCATGACTATGACTTTGATTGCAGTATAAATTTTGAACTCATTATTTGTTTCTAATATCACTGCGACCTAAGTAACATGCACTCTATTACAACTATAGAATAAAAATAAAGAAATCTCAGTAGATTGTATAACAAATGAATAAAAATATATACAAATTTCATTAATAAAGCCAACAGACCTGCTTTACAAATAGGATATATTTATAATAAAAAATGATGTATATGAATGGATTAATAATATTATAATTAAAAAATTAAGTCAATTTTCAATCTTCAAATACCATCCTTCTTATAAATTCTGTTTCTTCATCCCAACTTTTCTCTTTATCTGCGAGTAACATGTATGCAAGCTTGCTTCTTAGTCTCTGTACAGTGGCCTCCGTCACAGTATCAACTGTTGATGGAGTACCAAACGCTATACTTTCGATGTACTTGTATACATATACAACGCAATCAACACTGAAAATTGAACAGGAAAATCATTACATGAGATTAGATTTTGGTACTCAAAATAAGCAGAAAATATGTTGGGTAAATGTCACAAGAAAAAAAATTTGTTTGCTTGTTGGGGACATCTTGCGTATTTTATATATGTTTTTTCATCCTTTTATTGAAATCAATTTCAAAATCTGTAATAACCTTTCTTTCTGCAATGTCAATAGAAAAAAAATATCAATATTAATCATGGCAACCCATAACTTTTCAGATATGAGTAGATGGCCGTATTATTGATGCAATGAACCGTCCAATGCAAAAGTCGCATGCAGGAAATGTTAGAATTGTATTAAGTGTTCTTACATAATCAATATATTATTATTAATATTTGTTTAATATTAAAGTGATTTTCTCATTAAACATATGTTGGCCCAAAGGCCCATCACTCTAATTTTGATGATGATTAACTCATGTAGTTATAGTACTAATGATCTTGTGTTTAATTAGTCTCATATTTGTGATCAAGATCTTAGTAGGTGTTTAGCTTCAACAAAGGATTTAAAGTCAAGTTTTGGAGCTAGCACGTGTTGATCCAAGAGCTTGTGCATTAAGATCACATCAAGCACTCAAGAGGAGTCTAGCTCTTTGGATTAAAGTTTGGACCAAGTCAAGAAGGAGAAGAAGACTTCAAGGGAAGACCTTCAAGAAAAGACTTGTGTCTAGGTTTGTTTTGTTAAGATTTTATTTTTAGATAAAATGTAAAGGATAGATTAGTTGGTAGATTGCTCAAGTATCATATACACTCGCACACAAGATTTAGATGTGTTTTCATCATAGAGTTTTCATTTTGAAAAAATACAAAAGAGTTTTCATTTTGAAAAAATACCAGTTGGTTTTTAAACTTCAAGTATACATGTGTTTTAACCAAAACCATTTTAGTTTTTAATTGTCAAAAACATAGATATTTCATCATATATGTGTAGTGGATCATATCCATACACTCTAAGCTTTAAAAGTATTTAAAATATCTTGTTTGTGTATTTGGAGAAGTTTTGAAAAAATTTATTTGAAAAAATACAGATTTTGTTTTAAGCCAAAATTTCTAAGTTACAAAAATAGTTCAAAATATTTGTAACATGTTTTGATTTTTACTCAAACATGTTTGTATATCAAAGTTTATTACTGAACATATTTTTGTAGATTTTTAGAGGATTTATAGGATTTTATCTAAGATAAAATGACAAACTTTTAATCCCTAAAAAATACAGCTTTAGGCTTCTGCCGATCGACCGCACGGCCGACCGTGCCAGGAGTCGTTCGACCGGGCGGTCAACCGACGTGCACAAAACGTGCACGCCTTGTTTGGCTGGAGGGCCGGTCAACCGACCCGGTCGACCGCTAGAGAGCTCTGCTCTCTGGAAATGGCCCCAGTCGACCGGGCGGTCGACTGGCAGAGAGTGTCTGCTCTCTGTATCATGGCCACAGTCGGACCAGCCGGTCGACCGCTGGCCCAACGGTCTGGCCGGTCGATCGGGCAGTTGACCGACAGCAGTGCAGACTGCTGATTGGACCCCAACGACTAGTTTTTCTTAGCCTATAAAAGGGGGCTCCCATGGACTGTTTTCTACAAGATTTTAAATGGGTTTTTGAGCTAGTTTTTCCTACTCTATTAAGTGTTTATCTCCACTTGTTTTAGAGCCAAAATCGCCATATCAAAAGGAGAGATTTTCAAGAGTGTTTTGTAAAAGAGTTTCTTGAGTTTTTCACCATCACTTCCATTCTTGTTTTTCTCACAAACACTTGAGATATCCATTGCTATACCTATCCTATAGGGATCTTTATTGTGAGAGGATTTTAGGTGATCAAAGTGTTTAGATCACAAATTTTTCATCTTTACTTTGAGGAGGCGGACTTGTGGGTTCGTGGTGTTTCGAGTTCTAGTGAGAGCTCATTGAAGAGGTGCGGCCTCAGCAAGCTTGCGTGCTTGCGGTGTGTTGTTCTTGCGGGAACAAGAAAGGGACTAGAGAGTCCAAGAGTTCTAGTGGGAATTTCCTTGTAGGTGTTGTGGCACCGAGTAATCCGGTGGGATCATTTTTAGTGGAAATCCTTCATAGTGTTGAAGGAGGGGATGTAGAGCAAGTGTGCTCGAACCTCGAAATAATTCTCCCATTTTTGCGATTGCTCTCTCTATCTCTCACTTGTCTTTATATCTTGCATGCTTATATTGCTTTCATTTTTATATACTTGATATATATTTGTGCTTAAATTGTTATATGCTTGGGGATTATTTGCTCACACTTGTATTCAACTAAGAGAGCCAAAGCGGCACCTCAACTCTTATCTAGAGGAATCTTGAGGAGTTAGTCCAGAGCCCTTCACGGGGAATCCGGCTACACTCTTGTGTTATACTTGGTGTGTTTAACTTAAGAATTTTTAAGTTGCATAAATAGTTTTAATTCTACATTAATTCACATTTAGATTAGTTAGTCACCTATTCACCCCCTCTAGGTGATTTCAATTGGTATCAGAGCCACGTGCTCTTGATTTGGGTCTAACAATCTTGAGTTAAATATCCTCATTTATAGCTAATCACAATATTTGTTTACACACACATGGATTTCATGTCACCTCCCACCTTTACATTCTTAACATCCAAACTTGGAAGGTTAAGATGTCTTTATACCTCAAAGGCCTAGGTATTCATGTTTATCTTGCTACTATTAAAGATTCATATTGTTCAAATAGAAAGTATCTTGAGGCTAATGCAAAAGCCATCCATGTATTAAAGAGTACCCTAAATAATGAATATTTATGTAGGGTTGCTAATCTTGATTTTCCTTTTATAGTATGGAACACCATTATCTCCCTTGGCGAACAAGAATAATACTATGCGGGAGTGACTCGGATGTTGGAAGTGAGACTTCCAACATATGCTACATGGTCCAAGGGGATAACCCCCTTGAGGTAAATACTGAATCCGAGCTAGAAGAGGATGTTGATATGCCATATGATGAACTTGCATCTTTTTGTTAACAACTTCTTGAAAAATATGAATTGATTAAAAAGGATAACAAGAAATTGAAAAATAAATATGATTCCATTTTTGTAGAAAAAGATTCATTTCAAAATAAACTTGCATGTGTTTCAAAAGAAAATGAAAGTTTGAAAAATGAAAATATTTCCTTACTTTCTAAATTGAATGATCTTTATGAACGAGATAATGCTTTGAAAAATAAAATTAGTTTGGTGGAAAAACAAAAAGAGATTGCTTTAAATGAAAACAACTCTTTAAAAAGAAAAGTTATTTCAAAAGAAAAAGAAACTATTTCTAAAAAAAAAAGAATATTGATGCTCATTCTCATCATGCATTACATGCCGCTATTGATCAAAATGAGATAAAATTTTTAAAAAATAGAATAAATTGTTTGAGCTCAAATTTTTGAGCAATTGTGCATTTAACCATAAAAGATTGGAAACCTTGTTCCAAAAGAAACAAGCTCCACATGTTCATGCACATCACCCACAACATGCATATGCACACTTTGCACATCATGATCTCTCTCATACACATATGCATTCTAGAGTGTACAAGTGTACACATTGCGACCGCAAAGGCCACTTAGCAAGATTTTGTTATGATAGAATAAATTCTTTAAACTTTGCTAAAAAGAATGTTTGGGTTCCTTACAATGTTAACCCCCTTGGACCCAAAAGAAAATGGGTACCAAAGTCCCCACCTTTTGTATTTTATGTAGGTGCGGGCTCTCACATGACGTGAGAGATTTGGTGCCTTGGTGGTAGATGCACATAGATTTGATGGACATACATTTGTTGCACCGCTATCAAGGAAGTTTGGTGGGACGACCACCATGTTTTGGAGATTTGGAGTATAGTTCTTATGGTTTGGTAACTATCTCTAAACTCCATTTAGTTTACATGCTTTTATATTCGATGATCTCTAGCATGTTTTAGTTTTATGACTAAATAATCATGTTTTGTGCTTCATGTGGTAAATACTTGTTTAGATGTAGTTTTATCAAAACTTGTGTATATACGTGTACAAGTAGTGAGCAACATTTGATTCATATATGTTTGCACTTCATTGCTCATTTGTACTCACTACATGCACATGTATAGCCTAGTTTTGATGATTCCCTCATTTATACTTGTTTTGCCTATTTTTGTGCAAGTTTTACCTCATGTATATGTAATTTTTGTTCAAAACTAATAAATATACATGTATGCCCCTTGAGTCACTTGTCTTCATGCAAATATTATTATGGACTCTTTTTATGTTTGGGATATGTTTGTGTATTGTTAGTTTTGATAAATCATACATATACCATGAAGTTTGTTTTTAAATGAAAAATAAATCTTTATGATTTTCATATTTGTTGACAAAATAATATTCATGTTTTGAGCCTTGTTGACTACTTTCATGAAAATGCTACTTACATGATTCTTGTGCACTCACATTTTAACTTATTTTCTCATGACTATGTTTTCATGAGTCATTTTTGAGCTTTATTGATATTGAGTGACAATATTTGTGTATTTAGTATAATTCATGAGATATATATGATTTAGTTTCATATTTGAAGGATCTTTAACTAGTTTTTTAAAAATTATTTTAACTAGTTATTTATTCTTCATTTGGTAGTATTTTAAATGCTAAAATATTTTCAAATACTCATTTTTTAAAACCCTACCAACCCCTTTATAAGGGCGGACGAATGAGCGACCATGCCTTGTATGCCTATTGAAAATCTTTTATCATGTGCATGTATAGGGTGGTTATTTATGAGCTATACACTTGATTCTCATTGCGTTTTTCAATTGGTATCACAACTAATTTTTATTTTACATGCTCATATGTTTTCTATATATGTATGCCTCACATTTCAAGTAATATCAATTTCTATTTGTATTTTTATTTTCATACATATATATGATTTATGTTTATGCTAAGTTTGCTTTGTATTTTAATTTCAATTGGTATCTCAATTGGTATTTTTGCGAGCTTATGCATTATTTTCAATTGATATTTTATTTGCTATCAAAATATGCTTCATATTCTACCATTTATTTGATATCAAAATTTATAATATACTTCAATTGATATCAATATGTTTTGTTTTTCAATTGGGTTTCAATTTCAATTGGTATCAAAATTTACCATATATTTCAATTGGTATAAAATATTTTCTTTCATTGGTATCAACATTTACACATGTTTCAATTTCATTTGGTATCAAAAATTTCTTATTTCAAATGATATCAAAAATCTTGTTTATTTACAATTGGTATCTCAAAATTTAAGAAAATTCAAAATTTGTGTTAAAAATGTTTTAATATGTATTGTCTATATGCAAGGGGAGCTTAACATCTCTTCTATATATAGATTCGTGTTGAGTGTATCTTATATTGAGGAGGTTGACGTCTCTTCTTTATGTGATACACGTGTGTAGGGGGAGCTTCACATCTCCACTTATGCATTGCATACTTTGTCTTATGTGAGTTAGGGCTTTGTCATCCCTTCTTCATGTAATACAAGTATGTAGGGGAGCTAACTTCACGTCTCTCTCTTCATGAATGTATATTGCATGTATCTCTTTATTGGTTGATTTGATTTCTCCCCTTTGTTGATTTTTGTTTCTGACAAAAAGGGGGAGAACATTGTTTTGTTTTTACTTTAACCCCTTTGTTGATGATTGATAAAAGGGGGAGAAATATTTTAGTATATATGTATGTTTTTTTTTCCTTGCTTTATACGTAAAGGGGGAGAAGAATTTTTGTTTATACATATTGTTTTGTTTTGCAAAAAGGGAGAAAAGAATTTGATGAGTTTTATGCTTGATTGGCATGTTTTATCTTCTTAAGTTTGCATACATATTTGTTTTGTTTTATGTGCTTTATTGCCATATCTATTTGTTTATTGTTATGCATGAGTTAAGGGGGGCTTCTTTGAAGCTTTACTTTAATCCATGCATATATAACTCCATGAGTTTTGTCATCATCAAAAAGGGGGAGATTGTTGGCCCAAAGGCCCATCACTCTAATTTTGATGATGATTAACTCATGTAGTTATAGTACTAATAATTTTGTATTTAATTAGTCTCAGATTTGTGATCAAGATCTTAGTAGGTGTTTAGCTTCAACAAAGGATTTCAAGTCAAGTTTTGGAGCTAGCACGTGTTGATTCAAGAGCTTGTGCATCAAGACCATATAAAGTACTTAGAGGAGTCTAACTCTTTGGATCAAAATTTGGACCAAGTCAAGAAGGAGAAGAAGACTTCAAGTGAAGACCTTCAAGAGAAGACTTGTGTCTAGGTTTGTTTTGTTAAGATTTTATTTTTAGATACAATGTAAAGGATAGATTAGTTGGTGGATTGCTCAAGTATCATATACACTCACACACAAGATTTAGATGTGTTTTCATCATAGAGTTTTCATTTTGAAAAAATACAAAGAGTTTTCATTTTGAAAAAATACCGGTTTGATTTTTGAACTTCAAGTATACATGTGTTTTAACAAAAACCATTTTAGTTTTTAATTGTCAAAAATATAGATATTTCATCATATATGTGTAGTGGATCATATCCATACACTCTAAGCTTTAAAAGTGTTTAAAATATCTTGTTTTTGTATTTGGAGAAGTTTTGCAAAAATCTATTTGGAAAAATACAGATTTTGTTTTAAGTCAAAATTTCTAAGTTACAAAAATAACTCAAAATATTTGTAACATGTTTTAATTTTTACTCAAATAAGTTTGTATATTAAAGTATATTACTGAACTTAATTTTGTAGATTTTTAGAGGATTTATGGGATTTTATCTAAGGTAAAATGACAAACTTTTAATCCCTAAAAAATACAGTTTTAGGCTTCTGCTGATCGACCGCACGGTCGACCGTGCCAGGAGTCGGTCGACCGGGCAGTTGACCGATGTGCACAAAACGTGCACGCCCCTTTTGGCTGGAGGGCCGGTCGACCGACCCGGTCTACCGCCAGAGAGCTTTGCTCTTTGGAAATGGCCCCGGTCGACCGGGCGGTCGACCGACAGAGAGTGTCTGCTCTCTGTATCCAGGCCACGGTCGACCGCTGGCTCAACAGCCAGAAATCTGACCGTTGGCCGGTCGACCGGGCGGTTGATTGATAGCAGTGCAGACTGCTGATTGGACCCCAACGGCTAATTTTTCTTGGCCTATAAAAGGGGGCTCACATGGACTGTTTTCTGCAAGATTTTAAGTGGGTTTTTGAGCTAGTTTTTCCTACTCTATTAAGTGTTTACCTTCACTTATTTTAGAGCCAAAATTGTCATATCAAAAGAGAGATTTTTCAAGAGTGTTTTGTAAAAGAGTTTCTTGAGTTTTTCACCATCACTTCTATCCTTGTTTTTCACACAAACACTTGAGCTATCCATTGCTATACCTATCCTATAGGGATCTTTATTGTGAGAGGATTTTAGGTGATCAAAGTATTTAGATCACCAAAATTTTCATCTTTACTTTGAGGAGGCGGACTTGTGGGTTCGCGGTGTTTCGAGTTCTAGTAAGAGCTCATTGAAGAGGTGCGGGCTCGGCAAGCTTGCGTGCTTGCGGTGTGTTGTTCTTGCGAGAACAAGAGAGGGACTAGAGAGTCCAAGAGTTCTAGTGGGAACTCCTTGTAGGTGTTGCGGCACCGAGTGA
The DNA here is from genome assembly GCA_038442645.1 of Agave tequilana. Lineage (NCBI taxonomy): Eukaryota > Viridiplantae > Streptophyta > Magnoliopsida > Asparagales > Asparagaceae > Agave > Agave tequilana. Next base: position 39,638 of record JAVJIF010016625.1, read on the forward strand.
TCCGGTGGGATCATTTTTAGTGGAAATCCTTCATAGTGTTGAAGGCGGGGACGTAGAGAAAGTGTGCTCGAACCTCGAAACAATTCTCCCGTGTTTGCGATTGCTTTCTCTCTATCTCTCACTTGTCTTTATATCTTGCATGCTTATATTGCTTTCATCTTTATATGCTTGATATATATTTGTGCTTAAATTGTTATATGCTTGGGGATTGTTTGCTCACACTTGTATTCAACCAAGAGAGCCAAAGCGGCACCTCAACTCTTATCTAGAGGAATTTTGAGGAGTTAGTCCAGAGCCCTTCACGGGGAATCCGGCTACACTCTTGTGTTAGACTTAGTGTGAGCTTAAGAATTTTTAAGTTGCATAAATAGTTTTCATTTCGCATTAATTCACATTTAGATTAGCAAGTCACCTATTCACCACCCTCTAGGTGATTTCAACATACTTAATTGGGTATTATATTGATTATAAATGTTAGACTAATACTTAAAAATCTTAATTGTAAGAACATGCACTTGATTAGATCACATGCAGGAAACATGGTCTAATTTAGTGATCTACTAAAATAATACTTAACATATCACTAGTTTGGGATGCTATGTTGTAGTATGTTATCTATCATACGTGATACTGACATGTGACATATGAATACGCGATACTGACATGTGAGACTCGATAGGCGCCCGATGAGTAGACGTCTCCCTTATGCTTTCCCTTCTCTCGGTCCGCTGCAATCCATAGTAGGATTTTTTGTGCCCACCATTACCGAGCCATCAATGTTGACCATCAACCTGCCCACTGGTCAAGTAATTTGATGGAGTGCGAAGAAAGTTAGTTTTGCAGCTTATTTGGTTATCATTGCTAAGTAGAACACAGTACTTGGGGGATTTAGTTTGAATCGCAGGTACCAGCGATTGCATGTACCCACTGAATTTTATGCGTGTGGCACCAACCCTGTGTGAATTGCACGTATTTCAAACTGATATTAATCCAGAATTATGATGTGGGAGTTTCTCTAAAATCACTCAGAGGAGGGATGAATAGGTGAAAATGCTAATCAGTACAAATTAAAAATGAGATGATGCAACGATCACTCAAAGCAAGATTAGAAGTCGGATACCCTGTGAAGGGCTCTGAACTTCTTCCTCGTGATTCCTCTAAATAAGAGTTTAAGGTGCGCAATGCAATCTTATTGTGAGAGTATAGATCGACAATATAAGAATGAATGAATCGAGAGTAAGAAACACAAGTAAACCAATCGCAAACACAGAGATTTTTTTCGAGATTCGAGCACCCAGCTCTACGTCCCCGCCTTCACCCAGAAGGATTTCCGATCCACTAGAATTTTCACAAATGATTACAATCACTAGGAGTACCCAACTCCTCAATCACACTCCTCTAGTCCAGAGGTAGTATAACCACAAGTACAATAATTACTTGGTGATCAAAAGACCACAAACTCTCTTTTGAAAAACTTTTCTTTACAAAACCCTAGAGAATAATATGTAGGATTGAAGCTCAAGGTTTGTAAGTGAAATGAAAATAAAGTAGAAGAGAGATTTGATTCAAAAACTTCAGAGAAAAATCAGAGATTAGAGCACAAAAACTGAGAGTAAAAACTTCTTTCAAGAATACTCAAACTTTGATTTCTTTACAAATGTTGTTGTGATTCTCCTCAACCCCAACCACCCCTATTTATAGGATTTAGGTAGGGATTAAAAAGTAAATAGTTATTTTGACTAATTAGGAAGAATATGACCAAAAACCAGCCTAAAACCACATTTTAAGATTAAAATCACGTTTTAAAACATGTTTAAAAAACTAGCCGTTTGGGAGAAAAACTACTCACGGTCGACCGGCCGGTCGACCGTTTTCAAAATTTTCTGACCGTTGGCTGACTCTGGTCTACCGCCCGGTCGATCGTACAAAACTGAGAGTTTGGGTCAGTCAGTCGGTCGACCGCTCGGTTGACCGTCATAGGGTCCGGTCGACCACCCGATCGATCGGGAAACGTGCACACATGCACACCCCCATGGGTCAGAACTGCGGTCGACCACGCAGTCCACCGTTCTGACCTGTAATAGAGCCGGTCGACCGCCGGTCGACCGCAACAGGTCAAAACTGAAATCTTAGTTAGAAATGATTTGAAGATATGTTTATATTTAAAAGGATTTTTGTAAAAGCACTGTAAAATGTAATAGGCTCAGTATATGCATACTAAAATAGTACTACAAAGTATTTTAAATAAGAGTAAAAAATAATTATTTGAAAACACGTGCAATTTTGTGTGTAGGGCATTTTGAGCTTCAATACTATATACTATTCTTTAACAAACTAACATAAAGTTCTGTAGGAAGGCGTCTCTGAACCGCGTTGCTTAGCTAGAGTCTCCTCTCCTATGAGTGAGTCCTCTTGTGCCATCAATCTTGCAACATGCTTTAGAATGCTTGAGCCATCAAGACTTGTACAAACCTAAAATTCATTCTAGAATCTCTATTAGTACCAAATAGCTTTTATATGTTTTGTTATCATCAAAACGCATAAAATGGAGAGTGTAACCTTGGGCCAACAATCTCCCCCTTTTGATGATGACAAAAAATATAAGCTATAACACAATATATAGAAGGGAGGTAAAATCTCCCCCTCAAATAATGCTATATTAAACAAGTATACTAAACTAAAGCATGAAACCATAATGAAAAAATAAAACAAACTTATTATTTGAGAACAAGACAAAAACAAACATAAATACACATTATAAAGACAACATATTTCTCTCCCTTTTTGTCACACATCAAAAAGGGATATATTCTTTAGTCAATAACACAAACATTTAATTTACACATATAAAGGAAAATCTATTGAAATCAAGTGGTTTAGTGAAAATATCGGCAAGTTGAAAATCAGTAGAAACATAATCAATATCAATATCACCTTTCTCAAAATGATCTCTAAGAAAGTGATATCTAATTTCTATGTGCTTGGTCTTATTATGTTGATTTGCATTTTTAGTCATACGAATTGTACTAGTATTATCACAAAATATTTTAATATGGTCATAATGCAAATCATAATAAAGGAGAGTATGTTTCATCCAAAGGACTTGAGCACAACATACCCCAGCCGCAACATACTCCGCCTCGGCGGTTGAGAGGGCTACCGAATTTCGTTTCTTGGAAGACTATGAAAAAAAACAATTACCAAGAAGTTGATATGTTCCACTAGTACTCTTCCTATTCACTCTACAACCCGCATAGTCAGCATCCGAAAACTCCTTATTGAGAATTGTCCGGTCTTCGGATATCATAGATCCATTCCTATAGTGCCCTTAAGGTATCGAAAAATGCGCTTTACCGCAATCAAGTGGGATTCTTTAGGATAAGACTGGAATCTAACATAAAGACACACACTAAACATAATGTCCGGCCTACTAGCCGTTAAATACAACAAACTACCAATCATACTTCTATATAATCTTATGTCTACACTCTTACCTTGGTCATCCTTGTCAAGCTTAGTTGTGGAAGCCATGGGAGTGTTGCAGGTTTTTGATTCTTCAAGTCCAAATTTCTTAATGAGTTCCTTAGTGTACTTGACTTGACTTATGAAGATCCCATCACTCCTTTGCTTGATTTGGAGTCTAAGAAAATAGTTCAATTCACCCATCAAAGGCATCTCAAATTCACGTTGCATACATTGTTCAAACTCCTTGCAAAGTAATTCATTAAAAGAACAAAAGATTATATCATCAACATATATTTGTACAATAAAAATGTCACTACCAACATGTTTAGTAAATAATGTGGTGTCTACTTTGCCCTTAACAAAATCATTTTATAGAAGAAAAGTAAAAAGTCTTTCATACCAAGCTCTTGGAGCTTGTTTTAAACCATACAATGCTTTATCTAGTTTGAAAATAAAATTTGGATGTATATGATCAACAAAACCGAGGGGTTGTTCAACATATACTTCCTCTTCAATAAAGCCATTTAAAAATGCACTTTTTATATCCATTTGAAAAGTTTAAAATTTTTATAGGATGCATAAGCTAGTGTGATCCGTATGGCTTCTAGCCGTGCTATGGGTTTAAAGGTCTCCTCAAAGTCGATTCCTTCAACTTGGGTGTAACCTTGGGCCACTAACCTAGCCTTATTCCTAGCAACATTTCCTGACTCATCCAACTTGTTCCTAAAAATCTACTTAGTACCAACTGTTGGTCTATCATAGGGTCTAGGAATAAGATGCCAAACTTGATTGCGCTCAAATTGATTAAGCTCTTCTTGCATAGCAAGAAACCAATATAAGTCACCCTCGGCTTCGAGGATGTTTTTGGGTTCAATATGAGATATGAATGCATAATGCCCACAGAAATTATAGAGTTTGGAGCGAGTGGTTACCCTCTTTGATACATCACCTATGATGAGATCTTTGGGATGATTTGTAGCATATCTCCAATCTTTAGGAAGTGGTTGTGATGGTTCCATTTCATCCTTTTGAACTTCACCATTTGGTTCTTGCTTGTCTTCTTGGATGGGTGAGTCCTTCAAGGATATTTTCTCCATGTCTTCACCTAAGAATCAATCTCTACAACATTCTTAACAAATGCATTAGATTTCTCAAATTTAACATCCATAGATTCTTCAATTGTAAGAGATGATTTATTGAACACTCTATATGCTTTGCTAGTACTAGAATAGCCAACAAAAATTGCTTCAAAAGCCTTAGCATCAAATTTGTCTAAATAATCTTTGGTGTTAAAAATAAAACATTTGCATCCAAAAACTCTAAAATACGAAATATTTAGTCTTCTCAAATGATAGATTTCAAAGGAAGTTTTAGAAGTATTTTTACACAAGTAAATTCGATTCGATATATAGCATGCGGTGTTTACGACCGAGCCCGTATTCACTTATCATGGTCCTAGCCATTTCTTGAAGAGTTCTATTCTTCCGTTCAACTACTCCATTTTGTTGTGGAGTTCTAGGACATGACATTTCATGCTTAATTCTATTTTCATCGCAATAAGTCATAAAGTGTTGGTTGACAAACTCACCACCTCTATCACTTCTTATGCGTAAAATCGAAATTCCTTTTTCTTTTTCAACCTTTTTTCGAAAAATCTTAAAATGCAAAAAAGTTTTGATCTTTATGCTCCAAAAAGAAAATCATGTGAAACGAGAGAAATCATCGACTAAAACCAAAACATATCTATTTTCATTTAAACTTTTAGTTTTGGTTGGTCCAAAGAGATTCATGTGGATCAATTCTAATGCCCTAGATGTCATGATATCCTTAATTGGTTTCAAAGAGGACTTGGTTTGTTTCCCAAGTTGGCACGCACCACAAATGCGGTCCTTTTCAAACTTCAAATAAGGAATACCCTTCACCGATTTCTTAGAATTGATTCTAGAAAGATGATCAAAAGAAGCATGACCTAATCTTCTATGTCATAACCATGAAATCTCATCAAAAGAATTTAAACATTTTGTAGTGCAATCCAAATTAAGCATATCAATAATGTAGACATTATTTTCACGAAATCTAGTGAGAATACATTCATTAGTTTTACAATTAAAAATTTTACAAGAAGATTCATTAAAAATAACTTTGAGACCACGATCATATAGTTGACTAATACTAAGTAAATTATGCTTAAGCCCATCAACAAGAACTATATTTTCAATTAAAGGAGATGTACCAATCTTGATGTTACCTTTACCAATGATATTGCCCTTGGAGTCATCTCCGAAGGTGACGGTGCTACCTTCAATGTATCTCGATAGGGTTGCAAAATTATTGATGTCCCATGTCATATATCTTGAGCAATCACTATCAAGGTACCACCGCTCTTTACATCTTGAAGTCTTGGTGTGTACCTATATCAAATAATTTAAAGGTTGATTTTGGTACCCATATTTCTTGGGTTCTAATACGTTAGTGTTTCGAACCCAAACATGATTATCTATACTATTTATATGATCATAACAAAATTTGGCCAAATGATCATTCCGGCCACAATAAGTACATTTATAAATTCTTCCATATTTAAAAGCATAATGAGCATGTGATTTATGAACATGTAATTTGTGAGCATGGGGTGTTTTAACATGATTGACATGTGATGTGTTGACATGATGAACATGTGGAGTTTTAGCATGAGATGATTTATCATGTTTAACGTGTAAAGTGTGCATGTGTTTCTTTGAAAATATTTCTTCTAATTTAGTGTTGTTAAATGCACATTCTTTTAAAACATTTTTCAAATCATTTATTCTAGTTTTTAACATAGAAATCTCATTTTCATCAATTTTAGGATATTTAGCTTTGCATGCAACTCTATAGGCATCAAAATCTCTTTGTGTTGAAATAATAGTGGAAGATAATTTATTCTTTTCTTTTGAAGAAATATGATTGCTAAAATGAACGAACAATCAAAGAGTTAAGAATTTACCGTGTAGCTTGTGGCTAACGGGTCGTGTCCACGAGGAGGAATGCGATGAAAGCTTTTCGGTGATTCGTTTAATAACAAAGAATTGTGCTCGTTTTTTAATTGAAAAGAGAATGGAAAGAAGGAGATGATTAAAAGAGAAATTGCAACTTTAGAGAAGGCTTTGGAGAAGGTGATTTAAAAAGCTCGAAAATTGTTTTGTTGATTATAATAAGGAAGAAAATCTGGGCTCACTATCTCACTACTCAACAGTTTATTCTTCTATTGAAATCCTAAGTGCCTCAACTTGATCATAGGCAAAATATAAGGTTGATTTTAGAAAGTTGAAGTAAAGCACATAAGATGGTTGGAAGAGTTCACTCTTTTCTTTAAGAAATCGTTTTGAATCGAATGTTAAATCATCAAGCGCGAAGAAGCAAGTATGAAATAAAAACAGTTCAAGAAACGTTCTTAAAAGAAGTAAGAGTTTAAAAATCCAAACCCATCCTCATGTGCCTTCAAGAACACTTTCAAGAAGAAAGGTTTTAAGTTAGGCATGCAAATGATTCATTGGGTCTTTTTCATTAAAATCAGAAGAGAAGAAGAATTGGAGAGATATACAATAGTGAGCCCAGAAAACCGATCTAGCTACTCATAGAAGACAAAGAAAAGTGCAAGTAAATAACGCAAGACATACCGTAAATGAGTGGAAAAAAAAGTAGCTCGATTCTTGTATTGATGTCACTTCAATCTTCAAGTACAAGCACTCAATTCCTCTCTCTCATAAGTATTTGTGCTGAACTACAAATTGTAAAACAAAAATACAACTTTTGTACTACCTAACAAAGAGCCTAAACCTTAAAGTATAAACAAATTTCTAATCCTAGTCTTCACTGATTTTTCAGTACAAAACCCAAGCTTTCATAGGCAAAAACCCAGAGGGCAGGGAGTGAGGAGATAAGGGGAGCAAACACTCCCCTTATCTCCACCAACAAGCCGCGGATCCGCGGCTTGGGCCGCGGATCCGCGGCCTGGATGTGGCCAATTGGCCACATCCAGGTGGAGGATAGGATGGCGTGACTTTATGCTTCCTTTTGTCTTGTTGGATTTACTGTTTCAGCTCTCTGATTTGACGAAACGATCTTTGATTTGTTGGCTTCAACCACTTGATTTGGAAGGATTCATTTCAACTGGTTTTCAACCTCTCTGATATGCCAAGATTTGCCCTGATTCCCTGGTTTCGAATTTATTCTGAATTAAATGGGCTTTTGGGCTCGTTTCTCTGGCCTATCCTTTAGCAATGGGCCTGCATTTTATAAAGAACAATAGAACTTATTAATATGATTTATTTAGATAACAAGCATGAAAATGTGACAATATGTATGCAATATGTGTGACCGATCACACCCCCACACTTATCTTTTGCTCGCCCTCGAGCAAAATATCAAAACTAATCTTAATCAATTATTAGACCACTTTCGCAGGTCACTCGATTGCACTGAGCATGTGCAACAAGCCGTTAAACCTCTAGGTTACCCCTAGAGGACGAGTTTTGTCTCGTGAGGGTTTTCAGTGGATTGCACCCACAAAATCCATAAAGAAAGAGAAAAAAAGTTAGTGTTTTTGAAAAGCATTTTGAAAAGAGAAAATATTTGAAGTATATATGTAAGAGTTTAAGTAATCTATAAGTTATAGGAATATCAAATTTTCATTTCTAAAATTAGTCTCTATTCAACAACATGTCATCAATCAAAGTAAGGAGTCAAATTATTTTTCTCATCTAGTCTAATAATTTACCCTGAGTCGTATGCACCCTCATGACTGTGAAGTTGACTAAGGGTTCTTTAACATTAACTCCTATGCCTTATTTATATTTATTTTTTGTGGTATTTATTCCTCAATTCCATTGGGCTTTCTAATCTGCCCATGTAACGAGCCTTTAGTCAGTGACACCCAAACCGGATAGTTTTAGGGCACCAGGTGAGAAAATACCCCTAAGGACTTAAACACTCGAGCAGACAAGGCCACGAAACTAAGTTTTTATTTATAAAATGTGCCCCTTTTAGGCGTGAATACTTATGCTTCATGAGGCATAAATGCCCAGCTTAATCAGAGGATTTATATATATATATATTTTTTCAAACTTATCTAATTATCTTTTGCATAAATACCAAGGCTTTCTTAGGCCAAAGCACCTAGCTAATCAATAATTAGTTTGTTTATATTTTTTTTCTCTTTTTTTTTCCATACATATATACTTTTTTTTTATAAGGCATAAGAGTCTTTGTTTTTAAACCCGAAGTGTGTAAGTGTATTTAGTGTGCATATTTCATCAAGGTAAATATCAAGACTAAATTACTTTCACAAATTTTCTTCCTAACCTTAAAAATCAAACAAGTCATCTTATTTTGACCAAGTGTAAGAAATCCTAATTATGATTTTCCTATTCCTTAAAATTGACTTAATTTCTTACAAAAATATATCAAAATATTGTTCTTACCTTTCAAAAAGTTATATATATATATATATATAATTTTTTTTTAAAGTTATATTAGTCATGTTAGAACCCTCCCTCACACTTATCTCATGCATTGTCCCCAATGTATGAAAGAAATGTAAACATGCATGAAATGAAATGTAAAAGAGGTGCATATATTATACAGAAATATGTACAACATCAAGATTCTCCCACACTTAGATCTTTTTCGGTCTTATCCCTCTAGCTCTCTTCCCGTCATTCCAATGGGTCCTCTTTATAGGGCATAGTGGGGAGGCCAATTGTTTTATCATTTTAGCTTCCTTCCTCCCCAGTCTCACCTTCTTTAGGTGTTTCTTCCTTATATTGCTACAATCATTATTCAAAAATTTATCTCCGCCACACTTCTCATTTGGAACTTCTTCATTATGAATGCCTGGGAATTCTAACTCAGTTCCATAGATCTCCTCAAAACTTAGGTCAACACTTTCCCCTAGAAATGTATAATTAACCAAATGATCCCTAGTTGGTTCATCCAAACACATGAGTTCTTCTTCAAAGAGGTTTTCAAAGAGTATGTCAATCAGAGGCTCTTGAATTATATTCTCATGCGATACATTATTGGTTGGCTCATCGAAAGTGAAGATATTCAAATCAAATTTTTCCTTTTTAAAGGGTACTCTAACATTAGGATCTCCGACATATGCCTTCTCATCAAGATAATCACATTCATTAAATAATTCATTAAGAAACAGCGACTCATCTTCTATATCTTCACTTTCTTCATCACTATTATTTTCAACAAAATTTACCTCAAATGTTTGATCTCTTATCTTACGAGGTTGTTTTTCTAGGTTGAAGACATTGACTTCTCTAGTCATGTCCTCAAAAGTTAACCTCATGAACCCATTCCTACAATTGATGATGGCATTGGCAGTAGTAAGGAATGGTTGCCCTGGGATAACAGGAGTTTGAGCCCTGTGATTGGAGTTGGACACAGGTTGTGTCTCTAGAACTATGAAATGACAGGGTAAATAAACTCCCCGACCCGGATAAGAACATCATTAATCTCTCCTTTTGGGACTTTTACTGAATGGTTAGCCAGTTGGATAGTGACTCGAGTTGGACTAAGATCGCTCAACCCGAGTTGTTGATAAACTGAGAATGGAAGCAAGTTGATACTTGCCCCCAAGTCAAGAAGTGCACGACTAATCTCGGCTTGTCTTATTGTACAGGCAATGGTTGGACTCCCTGGATCCTTGTACTTAACAGGGATCGGACCCGATAGTAGCTCACTAATGTTAGTGGCTAAGAAGACCTTTTTAGGTACATTAGTCTTTCTCTTCTTGGTGCATGTCCTTAAGAAACTTAGCATAAGATGAAACTTGTTGGATGGCATCAAGAAGTGGCACATTTATCTTACCTTGATTAAAGATCTCAATTATCTTATCCATGTGTAGATTTTCTTGTTTTTCAGCCTATTAGGAAATGGTGCTTTAGGCTGGTGCACATCACTGGTTGACTTATTTTTTTTAGATTCATCAAATTTAAGAGGAGTGGGATTAGATGAGGTGGATGTTGAAGTGTGATTGTGCTGACTAGGATTAGGTGGTGTTGACACTTGGTTATCAACTTTCTTTCCCGATCTCAATGTATGAACAACATTACATTGATTCAGTGATTGATCCTCAACCAAATGAGCTTGTTGTGAAATCCTAGGATTCATAATTGGTTGACTGGGCAAGGTACCCTTTTGCCTCTCATGTTGTGGATTGGCTAACTGGCTCATTTGACCCTCTATCCTCTGTATTGTTTGCATGAGGGAATCTTGGTTCTTCATGTACCTTTTAATGTTTCTCTCAAAATCAGTCATTCTCCTTTCGAGTTGAGGATTCTTGAAGGAAGTTGGTGGAGCTTGGTTGGGAAAATTTTGTTGATAATTTGAAAAATTGTTGGGAGAATTGTGAGGGTGATTGGAAAAGTTGGGTTGATGATTGGAAGAATTATTGGAATGATGGAAGTGACTTGCATGGTTTGACCGTGGGTGGTCATTATTTTGATGACTCCATGAGAAATTTGGGTGATTTCTCCAGCCAGGATTGTACGTTGGAGCGTAAGGATCATTATTCGGCCTTGAGAAGCCGCATTCATCGGTTCAGGAAAGTGTTGGTGAGATTGAAATACAGGACACTCCTCAAACACATGATTAATGGCCTGACAGTAAGTACAACCCGGAGTTGGAAATTTGTTTGGGCTAACTTGATTGACTGGACTTGGTTCCTTAGTTTCTAGAGCTTCCAGTCTTCTCGCTAGGTTAGCTAACTTAGCCTCGTTAGCTATGGATGATTCAATCGAATGGAGACCTCCTTTTGAAGAGAAAGAGTTTGGATTTCTAGAGCTTTCACTAGTAGGTTCCCATTGGATGGTCTTTTCAGCTAGATTCTCATATAAATCCCATCCTTCATGCTCATCCTTCTGCAAAAATCCCCCTTGGCACATGCTTTCTAAGAGGGTCTTGGTCGAGTAGTCTAAGCCGTCATAAAGAATTTGGTATTGTCGCCATTTCTTTATTCCATGATGAGGACATTGGACAAGGAGGTCTTTGAATTGTTCAAAGTACCTCCAAAACGGTTCACTAGATTCTTACTTGAATTGCATGATGTTTTTTCTAACGAGAGCGGTCTTGTGGATTGGATAGAATTTCTTCAAGAAGACCTTATGAAACCGTCCCAAGATGTGATAGAATCGACCGCTAAGCTGTAGAGCCATTTTTTGGCTAAGTCCTTAAGAGCAAATGGGACAAATCTCAACCTAATAGCATCATCTGCAAGGTGTGAGATTTTCATCATTAAGCATACTTCCTCAAATTCTCTTATGAAGAAATAAGCATCTTCGGACTCTAAGCCATGGAACTTAGGGAGTGTATTGATGAACTGTGGCTTAAGCTCAAAGTTGTGTTCACCAACCGATGGAAGTTGGATGCAGAATGGAAGTGATGTTCTAATGGGATAGAACCTATCCTGCAAAGATGTCGGTCGATCCATAACCGAATCTGGTCTTGTTTCGAACTTGGGTGGTGATGTGTTTTTAGTTAACCTAGATGAATTAGGGTCTCTTGACCACACTTGCATACACAAAAACAATCACAAATAAGTTCACCAATAGTCAAGAAAAGAAAACAACCAAGCCTAGTCTAAGGTAACCTTGACCTAGACAACTCCTAACTGGTTGATTGTCCACAGGAGGTATAATGTAAACTTTGACCACAAGCTAATCAGCCAGGTCAGGGCAAGATTGGTGGGAGGTTATCCGTCAAAGACGTTTCTTAATTAAGTAACCACCAACCTTCGGGCTTTCGGCCCTTAATCCCCTTCCTAGATACTGATTTGGCAGGAGTCAAATTCCAACACCTTCTCCCTTAGGATAATCTCCTAATGAGTTCGAGATATCCCTAAGGCCAACGTCTATCAAATTTTACTTAGGCTTAGGTTGTGCGTGCTTGGATATGGTTTGTGGGGTAAGGAAGGGTAATGACTTCCCCACCTTATCTTGACTTGGGTTTTGCCCTTAGAATTGATTCGTGCAAAGTGTGCAAGATATAGAAAAGTAGAATTCAAAAGCAAATATCACCCAAGAATGTTTCTAAACTATATGCTATGCATACATACCTTGTCTCCAGCTATCTTCAACAGTAATTGTAAAATAAACATAATTAGACAAATGCTTAGAATGCAAGTCTAAACGTTTTTTAAGCAATTAACAATCACTCAAATTACTGTTGGATTAAAACAGGAATGGTGGATAGAAGATTTAGCAAGATATAACGTACAAAAACTTAATTTTTTGCGAGCAATATGTCCTGCAAAAAAGAGTTTTAGTAGTCCAATGAAATTTTAAACTTTTACAACGCAATTTCTTGAAATTCTGTTTCCTACTTTCGAGAGTAGGGGCACAGAATTTGCAAGTCTTCTCTTGTAAAGCTTGAATGCTATATCTGAATCTTCAAGTCCCTGAAACAACACACAAACTTGTTAAAAAACAAACACACCGTTCCCTCCCCGGCAACGGCGCAAAAAAATTGATTGCTAAAATGAAAGAACAATCAAAGAGTTAAGAATTTACCGTGTAGCTTGTGGCTAACGGGTCGTATCCACGAGGAGGAATGCGATGAAAGCTTTTCGGTGATTCGTTTAATAACAAATAATTGTGCTCGTTTTTTAATTGAAAAAGAATGGAAAGAAGGAGATGATTAAAAGAGAAATTGTAACTTTAGAGAAGGCTTTGGAGAAGGTGATTTAAAAAGCTCGAAAATTATTTTGTTGATTGTAATAAGGAAGAAAATTTGGGCTCACTATCTTACTACTCAACAGTTTATTCTTCTATTGAAATCCTAAGTGTCTCAACTTGATCATAGGCAAAACTTAAGGTTGATTTTAAAAAGTTGAAGTAAAGCACATAAGATGGTTGGAATAGTTCACTCTTTTCTTTAAGAAATCGTTTTGAAGCGAATGTTAAATCATCAAGCGCGAAGAAGCAAGTATGAAATAAAAATAGTTCAAGAAACATTCTTAAAAGAAGTAAAAGTTTAAAAATTCAAATCCATCCTCATGTGCCTTTGATTGGTCGCTAATGTTGCATATTTAGTATCATATTTCCATACTTATTAAAGAATAAAACTTTGCATTGTCCTAATTAATTGTTTAATTTATTTGCAGGCCCATTCCTTAAGGAGATGAAGAGAAATGAGCCCAAAAGCCCACCAAATTTTGAATTAAATCAGAATTAATTCGCACTCAGTAAATCAGGGTAAAATCAAGAGGTTGAAAACGGTTGAGAAGAATCCTCTCAGAATCGATCGGTTGAAGCAAAGATCAACGGCTATTTCTTCAAAATCTCGGAGCTGAACTGCAAATCCAACCCAAGATAAAATCAGAACTCGAACCCGGGGAGACCCACCAACAGGGTGTGGCCACCTGGCCACACCCTGGCCGCGGAAAACGCGGCCAAAGCCGCGTTTCTGCGGCTTGGTTGGGGAGTTAGGGGAGTGTTTGCTCCCCCGATCTCCCCGGGATCCTGCATGTTGGGTTTTTGCCTATAAAAAGGCAGTCTTTGCGCTGAAAATTGGACGACCATGCAGAGATAGGATTTAGCCTAGTTTTCATTTGTTGTAGTTTAGGTTTTTCTTTTCTTTTTATGTAATTTGTATGTAAGCTTAGGTTAGATGAAGATTCATGTAAGTAAGAGAGAGAGGCTTATGTTGAGAGTGACACCGATGTACCCTCCTCCTTTCTTCCATTGTTTCTGCAAGTAATAAAGGTAAATGTTTTTTTTAATGTTCGTATTTTCTCTTGTTTTCTTCTTCCTCTTTCTACTTTACCTCTTTTGTTTTTGATGAGCTTGCAAGTGAATCCAGAAGTATAAGTATACAAAAGCCTTTGTGAGTGCCAACGATAGTTCATGAAGACGTTCTCCTCCTCAAGATCCGTATCAATTCATTCTTGCTCGGCTTGATGATATAATGCGCACGGGGACTGAGCTCGATCTTATGACCTATTCATTGAACGCCTCCGAATGCAAAGTAGAACATGCAAAGGTTTCCAGGTAAGTCATCAATCAAACCAGGTAAGCCACTTGCTATAGCGGTAAGAATTGAGCACTTGCACATTTTTATTAAAGGTTCTGAAATTTCGTATTTTGTGTGCAGGTTTAGCTTCAATCAAATTTTGGCGCCGTTGCCGGAGAGGGTAACGTTTTTACTGAAATCTGATTTTTATTGAAAATTTTTTAGAACTAAAACAAATTTTCTTCTCTGTTGTAGGTTATAGGGCAAGCAAAGCAGGAAACAAGGATTGCAGAAACAAGTAGTCTTGGGCCTCTGCTCCAGAAAACAGAGACCAAGTACCCTCTGAATTGCCGCGTTTTCTCAGCTTTTGCCGCGTTTTCGCGACAAGGAAGAGTTCACTACTAACTGTCTTTTTTGCAGGGCTGCTTACTTTGCAAAAACTAGTTTTCTGGAACTTTATTTCTTATATGCCATCACCAAAAGCCTGCTAATAAATCAACAGTAAAACGTTTGTTGAAAAAGTTAAAAAAGTTGATTAGACGTTTGCATTTTAGGCACGTGTCTTTTCAATTCATTTTCTTTACTGTTGAAGAGTGCTGGAGCAAGGTACGTTCGCATTGCATGTAGAATAGGACTCATCTCTTGGTTAATTTTCATTGCTTTGAGTGAATCTTATTTACATATCTTGTACACTTGCACAAACTTATCTCTTGGTTGATTTTCATTGGTTAAATCCCCACCACCCATAACAAGATAAGGTGGGGATTTAATCACCCTTCCTTAGCCCAAAAATCAAATTCCAAGCACTCACTAACCCAAGCCTAACTAAAAATGAGTAGACGTTGGCCCTAGGGACATCTCGGACTCAATTAGGAGATTATCCTGAGGGGGAAAGGTGTTGGAATTTGACTCCTGCAAAATCAGTGTCGAGGAAAGGGATTAAGGGCCGAAAGCCCGAAGGTTGGTGGTTATTTAATTAAGGAACGTCTTTGACGGAAAACCTCCCACCAACCTTGCCCTGACCTGGCTGATTAGTTTGTGGTCAAAGTCTGCATTAGACCTTCCGTGGATAGTCTAATCAGTTAGGAGTCGTCTAGGTCATAGGTCTACCCTAACTTAGTTAGAATTTTCTCTTTTTATTTGTTTGCTTATTTGTTTGTTTTTTTTCTTTCTTTTTTGTATTCTATTGTGTGATATGGCTTATAATAATAATTTTTTCAACTTTAATAATAATCCATATTACACACCGAGTTCATTTTCGGATATTACCAACCCGGCATATCATGACTTTAACCAACCTAGTGTGCCGGATTGGTCTTATCTGAATCAATATAACCCATGCCCCCAATCTAATAACTATAATTTCCATAATAATTTCAACTCTTCACCGAGTCAGTGGGATTCACCTCCCCCGAGCATAATTTTCAACCAACTTGTCCCCCTTATCCACCTAGTCCACAATATCCCCAAGAGTCATACTCAGTTCCACCAGTCCAAAATAGAAAACCATCATTTTGGAAAGGAGTATGCGTGAGTCCAAACAACAATCACAAAATCTGATGGACTCACAATTTCACTACCACTTTCAAGACAACACTTCATCTTTTCATCAAAACAATGAATCCATCAACTATGAAAAGATGCTTGAAGCCATGTCTCATGCTCAAAATGCTCAAAATCGTGACATAGATATGATGGTCGAATCTCTACGTTCCCACCGTTTGACCAGTTCTGATGTCGTTAACCATTCTGTTAGAGCCGAAGAGTCATGTTGTTTTGGAAATCAAAGTTCCATTTCAGAACAACCAATTGAACTTGCCCAAACTCCAAATTTTAAAAATGATATTGACAGTTTGGCAAGTTATACCTTACCTGAAATTGAACTTGAGAATGAATATGATCATGAACCCCAACTTAGGGATTCAATTTTACTTCCTGATTCAATAATGACTCCGATATCTTCACCTGATTTTAATCTTTCGCCCGAGTCAACATTGGATCCTGTGCCAATTCATCATGAAATTGAATCACCCATTTTTGATGATCATATTGAACTTGACCAATTTTACACTTTTGAAAGTCCTATTGACAAATTGGCAAGTTCTCATTTTTATGACATTGAACTCAATGAGATATGTGACCTAGATTCTCAAATCTGTGATTCAGTTCAAATTTTCGAATCAATATTGACTCCTGTTTTGTTACCCGACTTGAGTAATATTTTAGAGTCAGTTTTGATTCCCACACCTATCATTCTTGAACTTGAATCACCAATATTAATTCACATTCCATTGTTGGAAAATAAATGTGGACTTGAGTTTCAACTTCTTGACTTGGACCCAATTCCTGAACCTATTTCGACTCCTGAACCTTTACTTGACTTAAGTCACCTTCCTGAGTCGGTATTAGTTCCTGTACTTCCTGAGTCCAAGTCAATCATTCTATCTTTTCACACTCCATTCTGGGACGAGGTGGTTGACAAATATGACTCCGAAATTAGTTATGAAATTTGGAAATTAGATGGGGTTAAATTTTTAATAAAAATCCTTTATGGATACACAATTTTAATGGGTTATATTAGAGACAATTCTGGTGGGTTCCTCCGAACCCAACGAAAAGTTGATTGGGCCACATTTCGTGGACCAATCAAATCACCACCGAACCACCACCTTAAGGTAACATTTTCCTTCCCTTTCGTCTTTTTCATGCATCTATGCATTAATTCATAAATTGAGGACAATGCATGAGATAGGTGTGGGGGAGGGTCTAACATAACTTAGTTTTGTTTTTCTTTTTATTAAAAAAAAATTAACATTTTCTTTACTTTTAAAAAACTTTTTGAAAATAGAAACAATATTTTGACATATTTTTTGTAAGAAATTAAGTTAATTTTAAGGAATAGGAAAATTCAAATTAGGATTTCTTATACTTGGTCAAAATAAGATTATTTGTTTGATTTTTAGGGTTAGGAAGAAAATTTGTCAAAGTAATTTAGTCTTGATCTTTACCTTGATGAAATATGCACACTTCATACACTTACACACTTAGGGTTCAAAAACAAAGATTCTTATGCCTTATAAAAAAATATAAAAAAATAAAAATAAATAAATCTAATTATTGATTAGCTAGGTGCTTTGGCCTAAGCAAGCCTTAGTATTTATGCGAAAGATGATTAGATAAGTTTGAGAAAAAATTTCCTCTGATTAAGCTGGGTATTTGTGCCTAATAAAGCATAAGTATTCACACCTAAAAGTGGTTCATATAATAAAATCCTTAGTTTTGTGGCCTTGTCTAGGTGCTTTGGCCTAAGCAAGCCTTAGTATTTATGCGAAAGATAATTAGATAAGCTTGAAAAAAGAAAAAAAAAGATAAACAAATCTAATTATTGATTAGCTAGGTGCTTTAGCCTAAGCAAGCCTTAGTATTTATGCGAAAGATGATTAGATAAGTTTGAGAAAAAATTTCCTCTGATTAAGCTGGGTATTTGTGCCTAATAAAGCATAAGTATTCACGCCTAAAAGTGGTTCATATAATAAAATCCTTTAGTTTTGTGGCCTTGTTTGCTCGAGTCCTTAAGTCCTTGGGGTGTTTTCTCACCCGGTGCCCTAAGACCGTTTGGTTTGGGAGCCATCGATTAAAGGCTCGTTACATGGGCAGATTAGAAAGCCTAATAGAACTAAGGAATAATACCACCAAAAAAAATAGATATATATAAATAAATAAGGCATAAGAGTTAGAGTTAATGAACCCTTTGTAAAAAATTTCACAGTCACAAGGTGCATATGACTTAGGGTAAAGTAATAAACTAGATGAGAAGTACAATTTGACTCCTTACTTTGATTGATAACAAATTTTTGAATAGAGACTAAGTGTAGGAGTGAAAAATTCGGTTTTCCTATAACTTATAGATTGCTTAGATCTTACAATTATATTTCAAATATTTTTCTCTTTCAAATGCTTTTTGAAAATACTAACTCTTTGTTTCCCTTTCTTTATGGATTTTGTGTGTGTAATCCGCTGAAAACCCTCACGAGACAAAACTCGTCCTCTAGGGGAAACCTAGAGGTTTAACGGCTTGTTGCACATGCTCAGTGCAATCGCGTGACCTGCGAAAGTGGTCTAATAATTCTTAGTATAGTTTAGTTGTTTTTGCTCGAGGACGAGCAAAAGATAGGTATGGGGGTGTGATTGGTCGCTAATGTTGCATATTTAGTATCATATTTCCATACTTATTAAAGAATAAAACTTTGCATTGTCCTAATTAATTGTTTAATTTATTTGCAGGCATTCCTTAAGGAGATGAAGAGAAATGAGCCCAAAAGCCCACCAAATTCTGAATTAACTCAGAATTAATTCGCACTCAGTAAATCAGGGCAAAATCAAGAGGTTGAAAACCAGTTGAGAAGAATCCTCTCAGAATTGATCGGTTGAAGCAAAGATCAACGGCTATTTCTTCAAAATCTCGGAGCTGAACTACAAATCCAACCCAAGATAAAACCAGAACTCGAACCCGGGGAGACCCACCAACAGGGTATGGCCACCTGGCCACACCCTGGCCGCGGAAACGCGGCCAAAGCCGCGTTTCCGCAGCTTGGTTGGGGAGTTAGGGGGAGCGTTTCTCCCCCGATCTCCCCGGGATCCTGCATGTTGGGTTTTTGCCTATAAAAAGGCAGTCTTTGCGCTGAAAATTGGACGACCATGCAGAGATAGGATTTAGCCTAGTTTTCATTCATTGTAGTTTAAAATTTTCTTTTCTTTTTATGTAATTTGTATGTAAGCTTAGGTTAGATGAAGATTCATGTAAGTAAGAGAGAGAGGCTTATGTTGAGAGTGACACCGATGTATCCTCCTCCTTTCTTCCATTGTTTCTGCAAGTAATAAAGGTAAATGTTTTTTTTAATGTTCGTATTTTCTCTTGTTTTCTTCTTCCTCTTTCTACTTTACCTCTTTTGTTTTTGATGAGCTTGCAAGTGAATCCAAAAGTATAAGTATACAAAAGCCTTTGTGAGTGCCAACGATAGTTCATGAAGACGTTCTCCTCCTCAAGATCCGTATCAATTCATTCTTGCTCGGCTTGATGATATAATGCGCACGGGGACTGAGCTCGATCTTATGACCTATGCGTTGAACGCCTCCGAATGCAAGGTAGAACATGCAAAGGTTTCCAGGTAAGTCATCAATCAACTAGGTAAGTATTTCTTCACTCTTCTTTCTTTCTTTTCTTTTATTTTTTTAGTATAGATCACCACCTCTTCCAAATCATTCTTTTCGACTCATATGTACATAGTCGCTTTCTTTCCCTTTTTTTGTAAATAGTCATTCTCCATTTCTCTCCACCTTCTTCATCTCTCATTTTCTTTCTAACTTTAACATAACTTTCTTTTTCATTTTTCTTTCTTAAAAACAAAGAAGAACTCTCGTTTTGTTTTCATAAAGATTTCAATACAAAACCGTAAACGCTTCCATCGCAAACCCTCCTTGTGGATCACGGCCCGCATAGCCACTTGCTATAGCGGTAAGAATTGAGCACTTGCACATTTTTATTAAAGGTTCTGAAATTTCGTATTTTGTGTGCAGGTTTAGCTTCAATCAGCCTTCAAGAACACTTTCAAGAAGAAAGGCTTTAAGTTAGGCATGCAAATGATTCATTGGGTCTTTTTCATTAAAATCAAAAGAGAAGAAGAATTGGAGAGAGATACAACAGTGAGCCCAGAAAACCGATCTAGTTACTCATAGAAGACAAAGAAAAGTGCAAGTAAATAACGCAAGACATACCATAAATGAGTGGAAGAAAAAGTAGCTCGATTCTTGTATTGATGTCACTTCACTCTTCAAGTACAAGCACTCAATTCCTCTCTCTCTCTCTCACAAGTATTTTTGCTGAACTACAAATTGCAAAACAAAAATACAACTTTTGTACTACCTAACAAAGAGCCTAAACCTTAAAGTATAAACAAAATTCTAATCCTAGTCTTCGCTGATTTTTCAGTACAAAACCCAACCTTTTATAGGCAAAAACCCAGAGGGCAGGGAGTGAGGAGATAAGGAGAGCAAACGCTCCCCTTATCTCCACCAACAAGCCGCGAATTCGCAGCTTGGGCCGCGGATCCGCAGCCTGGATGTGGCCAATTGGCCACATCCAGGTGGAGGATAGGATGGCGTGGCTTTGTGCTTCCTTTTGTCTTGTTGGATTTACTGTTTCAGCTCTCTGATTTGACGAAACGATCTTTGATTTGTTGGCTTCAACTGCTTGATTTGGGAGGATTCATTTCAAGCGATTTTCAACCTCTCTGATATACCAAGATTTGCCCTGATTACTGGTTTCAAATTTATTCTGAATTAAATGGGCTTTTGGGCTCGTTTCTCTGGCCTATCCTTTAGCAATGAGCCTGCATTTTATAAAGAACAATAGGACTTATTAATATGATTTATTTAGATAACAAGCATGAAAATGTGACAATATGTATGCAATATATGTGACCGATCAAAATAGCAATTTGATTTTTAAGCATTTTATTTTTCTTTTTCAATCTTAAACAATCTTCCTTCTTAGAATCAAAACTTTCTGAAAGTTCATTAAAAGCTTGTAATAACATTTCTTTGCTTATCTCATTATCATCATAAGATAGTTCGGGAGTTACCTTAGGTGTGTTTGTCATGAAACACATGTTAGCTGTATCAACTTCATCTTCGGATTCACTTTCCGAAACCCAAGTGGCTTTGAAATCCTTCTTTATAAACGACTTCTTTTGCTTCATGGAGGAAGATATCTTGTTCTCGAAATCTAGGCAATCGGCCATGATGTGTCTAGGTTTTCGACAGTTGTAGCATGTGATCTTCTTCTCCTCCTTCCCTTCCCATCTCCTTCTATGGTTGAGCTTTTTCTTATGGTACATTCTTTTTACATTTCGCAAAAGAAGAGATAGCTCTTCATCATCTTCTTCATCTTCTTCATCATCGTAGATGGTGGAGGTAGACTTGAAAGCAATAGACTTTTTCTTTTGAGGCGCCGCCTCTTCTCTAACCTTTTTCTCCATCTCATGAGTCTTAAGGTTACCAATAAGACTTATAAGCTCCATCTCGTCTTTGTCATTCAATTCCTTCAAGGTGGTACCTTTGATTTCCCATGATGAAGGAAGAGCACGAATCACCTTACGCACCTTTTGGTCGTTGTTGATTTCATCATCTAGGGAAGTAAGAGCATTTGTGATTTTAGTAAACTTAGTAATCATATCATCAATAGATTCATTTTCTTACATTCTAAAACATTCATATTGAGAATGCAAGAGATCAATTTTAGCTCTCTTGACTTGTGATGTTCCCTCATGAGTGACCAATAAGTGTTGCCAAATCTCATTGGCAGACTTGCAATGGATAACCCGTGTTAAGTCATCCTCATTTAATGCTAAAAGCAAGCATTTTGAGCCTTAAAATTTGCATCAACTTCCTTAGAGGTAAGATCGGATCAAGTGTTCTCCTCACCTACGGGTTCACTATAGGGCTTGGTAAAAGACTTAGCAACTCAGTTACCTAGAGATTGCAAAAATATATTCATCCTAACTTTTCATATGAGAAAGTTGAGTCCATCAAATTTGGGAGGGGTCTTAATGTTATCGGCCATCTTTACTAGTGTATGAATGAAGATATGAAAATAGTGATTAGCAATTATAAGATCTCTCTAAGGATGTAAAGCCAAAAACTAGAGTCCTAACTCTGATACCAATTGAAATCACCTAGAGAGGGGTGAATAGGTGAAAATGCTAATCAATGCACAAATTAAAAATGAGATGTTGCAACGATCACTCAAAGCAAGATTAGAAGTTGGATAGCCCGTGAAGGGCTCTGAACTTCTTCCTCGTGATTCCTCTAAATAAGAGTTTGAGGTGCGCAATGCAATTTTGTTATGAGAGTATAGATTGACAATATAAGATTGAATGAATAGAGAGTAAGAAACACAAGTAAACCAATCGCAAACACAGAGATATGTTTCGAGGTTCGAGCACCAGCTCTACGTCCCCTCCTTCACCCAGAAGATTTCCGATCCACTAGAATTTTCACAAAGGATTACAATAGTTAGGGAGTACCCAACTTCTCAATCACACTCCTCTAGTCCAGGGGTAGTGTAACCACAAGTACAATAATCACTTGGTGATCAAAAGACCACAAACTCTCTTTTGAAAAACTTTTCTTTACAAAACCCTGTTGGAACTTGCTTTTGATGATACATTTGTGAAGACATATCATTGGAGCTCTATATTACAAGCTTATTCAAGAGTTCTACATGATCAAGACTTCCCAAAGAGAGTAGTTATGGATGTGTATTGTAATGTTCTATAGCATGTTAAAAGCCTTGAAACATACACACACATATCATAGCCCTATTAGTCGACTTATACCCTTTAGTAGTCGACTTATACATGGTATAGTCGACTTGACAATTTCTATAGTCGACTAACATTTGTCCTGCAAAGATACCAACTCTCTGTATTTTGACCTACATGCACTATTAGTCGACTTGACAGTCCTTATAGTCGACTAATATATGACCTAGTCGACTAATCATATTATTCTGGTCGACTAGTTTCAGTTTCCAGAAACTTGTCCTTTATTTTAATCTTGACCTAGTCGACTTGACATCTTTAGTAGTCGACTAACCCAGTATAAATTGCCTACCCTAGTCGACTACCCCCTACCCCTAGTCGACTAATGGCAGTTTCTAACTATTGGACAGTTTCTGTTTTCTGGTATTTTATCCAACGTTATCCAACATTTCAATATTCAAAATTGACCTGATAATTACCCTAACTGACTATATTTTAGCTATAAATAGGTATGTTATCCTAGGCTAAAAACACCAATTAAAAATACAAGTTTTCTGCCTAAAAACTCTGTTGAAAAATCTATTTTTAGAAAACTGTTTTCACTTTCTATTTCTTCACCAACTCCTACTCTATTGTGAAGATTTCTGAAAGTCCACCTATAAGAGCCCTTTTCCATGATCACATACAGATTTAAGGCTTATAGGATCAATTGTAATCACTCAAAGAGGATCATTGTATAAGAGCATCTTCGGGTTGAAGAGAGTTTGTACAAGGTGTTGTGGTCTTCTTGGTTGTAAGAAGAGTTATACACATTTGGCAAAGGGGATTTGTCAAGTGGTATGCAAGGTGTTGATTTTGAGTATACAAAGTCAAAGGTTAAAGAAAAATCTCAAGCGGGTGGCTTGGGAACTGGATGTAGGTCACGAGGACCGAACTAGGATAAATTACTTGTGTTTGCGTTTGTTATCTTTTCTGTGATTTAATTTCCTTTACTGCAAGTACTTTATATTTAACGCTAATATCTTTATTTAAGTGTTGACGTATATTTTAGATCCAACAATTGGCATCATCTCGGGACCAACAATTGGTATCAGAGCCCTGCATACCCAGTTAACAACCATACAAGGATGGCAATGGAGTTTCCTTCGTCACAACTCAAAGAAGGACATTCTACATAACGTCCGTCGCTATTTGACGGATCCGTCGCTATTTGACGGAACTGACTGCAACTATTGGAAGTATAGAATGAAGATCTACTTGCAATCGCTCAACTACGAATTTTGGAATATAGTAGAAGCACCGTACATCAAGCCGACAACCAACTACACCGTTTGGAGTGATGATCAAAAGAAGAATGCGAACCTTGATGCCAAAGCAGTGAATGCTTTATTCTGTGCCTTAACCAAAGAAGAATTTAACCATGTGTCAACAGCCACTTCTGCAAATCAAATATGGCACACTCTACAGGTAACACATGAAGGCGCAAATAAGGTTAAAGAATCTAAAATTTCTATTCTTGTCCACAGGTTTGAACTTTTCAAAATGAAGGAGAATGAAACCATCTCAGAAATGGTTACAAGGTTCACCGATATAACAAATTCCTTAGCATCCCTTGAAAAGGAATACACCCAAGTTAAAAAAGTTTGCAAGATCCTTCGTGCACTCACACCAAATTGGGAGAAGAAGACAACTGCAATAGAAGAAGCGAATGATCTCTCAACAATGTCGTTAGAAAAGCTTATTGGAAATCTAATGGCATATGAAGTGTAACTCGAAGATAGAAAGAAGGATGAACAACAATCTCTTTCAAAGAAGAAAGAACTTACCTTCCGTGCATCCTCAGACACGGACAATTCAGATAATGATGAAGAGGAGATGGCAATGCTTTCAAGAAAATTCAGAAAATTCTTGAAGTAAGGTAAGTTTAAATGTTTTAATTGTAATAAAATAGGTCATATGAAGAAGGATTGCCCATTGCTCAAAAACAAAGGTAAATTCAAGAGCAAAAAGTTCAGAAAGAAGAAAGAATACTAAGCATTATGGAAAAATAGTGATTCCTCTTTCTCTGACGAAGAAGAAGCCACTGAACATGCCAACATTTGTTACATGGCGCTAGAAGAAGATGAGGTACAATATACTGAACTTTTAGATACATTCCATGAATTATACAATGATCTTAAGAATGAAAAGATAAAGAATAAAGTTTTGACAAAGGAAAATGAAAAACTTTTCAAAGAAAATTTTTGTTATGCTTCTCAAATTTCTTCTATAAATTCTCAAAAAGATGATTTTAAAAAAGTGATATCATTATTAAAAAAAAATGAGAATTATTATAAAATAATGCTTTATTGAAAAGAGAAACTATGTCTTTAAATGAAAGAATTTCTGTTTTAGATAAAGACATATCAATTTTCAAAATGAAGTATGAAGAGATTTTGAAAAATGTGACTAAATTTAATCAAGGAAAAGAAAAGTTAAATGATTTGTTATCATATCAAAAGATGTCACATAATCATTATGGTCTTGGATTTTTTGAAAAATCTACATATGATAGTAATCTATATAATTCTTTTGTGAAAAGAAAAACTGATATTATTTCAAAAAGAATTAAGAACAAGTTCATATGGATTCCTAAAAACTTAAGCATTGTTGATAAAAATACTTATATTGCATCATACATACATGATATATGTAATTCATGAAATTATGTGTATACTAATAGATGGAAACCAAATTCAAATTGGGTTTGGATTCCTAAAAGTTAATTCTTTGATCTTATAATAATTGGTACCATTCTAATGTTTATCTTTCAGGTACCATATAAGAAGTTTGATAAGAAAAATATTTTCAGAACATTTATCATATATATATATATATATATATATATATATATGTTATGATATATTTGTTGCAGGGGGAGAACACACGTTTTTCTATATCTGTTATAACCTTTTCTGTAGGGGAGAACACATATTTTATATATTTGTTATAACTTGTTCTACACAAGGGAGAGCATATAACATATTTTCTGCAGGGGGAGTATTCATGCACACAAAGTGTCATCATCAAAAAGGGGAAGAATGTTGGAACTTGCTTTTGATGATACATTTGTGAAGACATATCATTGGAGCTCTATCTTATAAGCTTATTCAAGAGTTCTACATGGTCAAGACTTCCCAAGAGAGTAGCTATGGATGTGTATTGTAATGTTTTATAGCATGTTAAAAGCCTTGAAACACACACACACATCATAGCCCTATTAGTCGACTTATACCCTTTAGTAGTCGACTTATACATGGTATAGTCGACTTGACAATTTCTATAGTCGACTAACATTTGTCCTGCAAAGATACCAACTCTCTGTATTTTGACCTACATGCACTATTAGTCGACTTGACAGTCCTTATAGTCGACTAATACATGACCTAGTCGACTAATCATATTGTTCTGGTCGACTAGTTTCAGTTTCCAGAAACTTGTCCTTTGTTTTAATCTTGACCTAGTCGACTTAACATCTTTAGTAGTCGACTAACCCAGTATAAATTGCCTACCCTAGTCGACTAACCCCTTACCCCTAGTCGACTAATGGCAGTTTCTGAATGTTAGACAGTTTCTTTTTTCTGGTGTTTTATCCAACGTTATCCAACATTTCAATATTCAAAACTGACCTGATAACTACCTAACTGACTATAGATTTCAGCTATAAATAGGTATGTTATCCTAGGCTAAAAACACCAATTAAAAATATAAGTTTTCGGACTAAAAACTCTGTTGAAAAATCTATTTTCAGAAAACTGTTTTCACTTTCTGTTTCTTCACCAACTCCTACTCTATTGTGAAGATTTCTGAAAGTCCACTTATAAGAACCCTTGTCCACGATCACATACAGATTCAAGGCTTATAGGATCAATTGTAATCACTCAAAGAGGAGCATTGTACAAAAGCGTCTTCGGGTTGAAGAGAGTTTATACAAGGTGTTGTGGTCTTCTTGGTTGTAAGAAGAGTTGTACACATTTGGAAAAGGGAATTTTTTAAGTGGTGTGCAAGGTGTTGATTTTGGGTGTACAAAGTCAAAGATTAAAGGAAATCTCAAGCGGGTGGCTTGGGGACTGGATGTAGGTCACGAGGATCGAATTAGGATAAGTCACTTGTGTTTGCGTTTTATATCTTTTCTGTGATTTAATTTCCTTTACTGCAGGTACTTTATATTTAACGCTAATATCTTTGTTTAAGTGTTGACGTATATTTTAGATCCAACAATTGGCATTATCTCGGGACCAACAAACCCTAGAGAATAATATGTAGGATTGAAGCTCAATGTTTGTAAGTGAAAATAAAAAAAAGTAGAAGAGAGATTTGATTCAAAAACATCAGAGAAAAATCAGAGATTAGAGCACAAAACTGAGAGTAAAAACTTCTTTTAAGAATACTCAAACTTTGATTTCTTTGCAAATGTTGTTGTGATTCTCCTCAATCCAAACCACCCCTATTTATAAGATTTAGGTAGGGATTAAAGGGTAAATGATTATTTTGACTAATTGAAAGAATATGACTAAAAACCATCCTAAAATCACGTTTTAAGATTGAAATCATGTTTTAAAACATGTTTAAAAAACTAGCCGTTTGGCAGAAAAACCACTCACTGTCGACCGTCCGGTTTTCAAAATTTTCTGACCGTTGGCTGACTCCGGTCGATCGCCCGGTCGACCGTACCAAATCGAGAGTTTGGGTCAGTCAGTCGATCGACCGCTCGGTCGACCGTCATGGGGTCCGGTCGACCGGGGAATGTGCACACATGCACACCCCCATGGGTCAGAACTGCGGTCGACCGCGCGGTCGACCGTTCTGACCTGTAATAGAGCCGGTCGACCGCCCGGTCGACCGCAATAGGTCAAAACAGAAATCTTAGTTAGAAATGATTTGAAGATATGTTTATATTTAAAAGGATTTTTGTAAAGGCTCTGTAAAATGCAATAGGCTAAGTAATGCATGCTGAAATAGTACTACAAAGTATTTTTAAACAAGGGTCAAAAATAATCTTTTGAAAACACGTGCAATTTTATGTGCGTAGGACATTTTGAGCTTCAATACTATATACTATTCTTTAACAAACTAACAACATAAAGTTCAATAGGAAGGCGTCTCTGAACGGCGTTGCTTAGCTAGAGTCTCCTCTCCTATGAGTAAGTCCTCTTGCGCCATCAACCTTGCAACATACTTTAGAATGCTTGAGCCATCAAGACTTATACAAACCTGAAATTCATTCTAAAATCTCTATTAGTACCAAATAGCTTTTATATATTTTGTTATCATCAAAACGCATAAAATGAAGAGTGTAACCTTTGGGCCAACATTCTCATAGGACACAAGTCACGTCCTGTACGAGGATATGTTATTGGAGTTGAACCGAAACGACATGGAGAAACTTTGTTAAGATGGTGAGAAATCATTTGGTGATAGCATTGGCGGCATTTCAGTGCGACTGAAGTAGAATTGCACGGTTACGATGCATTAACTTTATCTAGAAGGGTGTCTCATTTTTCCCTTTATGCAAGCTCGTGCGTAGTTACCCGCGAGCACCAAGAGGAATTACAGTGCAAATTATCTTCTTCCTCTCGTCTGATTTTATGAAAGAAAATTTTATCTCTTTCTCAATCTAATTAGGTAACAACCACGAAAGTCTTCTTTTATCCTTTATTTGAAATGCCCTCACCCATGTACAGATGGAATCCGACATACCCGGTAATGTTCACATATTTTTTTCCCCTCATTCCAGCGATGTCCTTTGAAAAACCAGACCTACAAAACAATTATCAAGAAGGGTCTCACATTTCTCCCTTTATGTAAGCTAACGCGCAGTTACCAACCGACACCATAAGGAATTACAGTGCAAATAATCTTCTTCCTCTCGTCTGATTTTATGAGAGTAAAATTTAAAACTTTCTCAATCTAATTAGGTGACAACCACGACAATCTTCTCTTCCCTATCCTTTATTTGAAACGCTCCCACCCACGTACAAATGGCATCTGACGTACCCATTAATCTTTTAATATCTTTTTCCTGGCTCCAGCGATGTCCTTCGAAAAACCAACCCTACAAAATACCTATCAAGAAGGATCTCTCATTTTCCCATTTATGTAAGCTCGTGCGCTGTTACCCGCGAGCACCACGAGGAATTATAGTGCAAATTATCTTCTTCTTCTCGTCTGATTTTATAAAAGAAAATTTTATCACTTTCTCAATCTAATTAGTTAACAACCACGAAAGTCTTCTTCTATCCTTTATTTGAAATGCCCCCACCCACGTACAGATGGAATTCGACATACCCGGTAATGTTCACATATCTTTTTCCCTGATTCCAGCGATGTCTTTTGAAAAACCAAACCTACGAAACAATTATCAAGAAGGGTCTCACATTTTCCCCTTTATGTAAGCTCATGCGCAGTTACCCGCCAACACCATGAGGAATTACAGTGAAAATCATCTTCTTCCTCTCCTCAGATTTTGTGAAAGATAATATAATCACTTTCTCAATCTAGTTTGGTAACAACCACGAAAGTCTTCTCTTCCCTATCCTTTATTTGAGATGCCCCACCCACATACAGATGGCATCCGACATATCCGTTAATCTTCACATATCTTTTTCCCTAATTCCATCGAACGAAACAATTACTAAGAAGGGTCTCACATTTTCCCTTTGTGTAAGGTCATGTGCAGTTACCCACCGACACCACGAGGAATTAAAGTGCAAATCTTGTTCTTCCTCTCATCTGATTTCATGAAAGAAAATTTTATCACTTTCTCAATATAGTTAGGTGAGAACCACAAAAGTCTTCTCTTCCCTATCCTTTATTTGAAACACCCCCCACACGTAGAGATGACATCCAACGTTCTCATTAATCTTCACATATCTTTTTCCCTAGTTCTAGCGATGTCCTTTGAAAACTCAACCGTACAAAACAATTATGAAGTACCACCGTACAAAACAATTATGAGCTAGGGTCTCACATTTTTTCCTTTATGTAAGCTCGTGCACAGTTTCCCGCCGACGCTATGAGGAATTACACTTCTTCCTCTATTTTGATTTTACGAAATTTTTATTTTCACTTTCTCAATCTATTTGGTGACAACCAAGAAAGTCTTCTCTTCCCTATCCTTTATTTGAAACGTCCCCATCCACAAACAAGTAGCATCTGATGTACCCGTTAATCTTCACATATCTTTTTACCTGGTTCCAATGATGTCCTTTGAAAAACTAGCCCTATGAAGCAACTATCAAGAAGGGTCTTGTTATAAAACCTAAAAACGTAAGACACCGAAACAGAAAATTCTAGAAACAGAGTAGAAGAAGGAATTCTTATTGATTTCTGAAGTGTACATTGAAATGAAATAAGAAGAGCCTATTTATAGAAAAACTTTAGGGTACTATGCAGTCACTATGCATGCTTGCGTCTTCGCTTGCGTCATCACATAGTAAAATCATTAATATTGCACAGTAAGGTTGGCAGCCATCGTTTCATAATACTCCCCCTTGGCTGTCAATCATATATGATGTCTCATTAAAAATCTTGCTAGAAAAACCCAGTGGGATAAAACTATAGCAAAGGGAAAAAGAGTATACCATCTCTGTATACGTGTTCTATGCTGCCTCGTTAAAAATCTTATCAGGAAAACCCTGTGGGACAAAATCATAGTAAGAAAAAAAGAGTGCAGCCACATAAGCTCCCCCTCAAGTTGACATGAGTAGTTCTTTTTCATAAGTCTCGCATATGACACATCCTAATATCACGAATAAGCTTTCTGAGAGTTGTAGTGGGAAATGCCTTTGTAAAGAAATCTGCCACCTTATCACTTGATCGGATATACTGAATATTAATTTTCTTATCCTTTTTAAGTTCTTAGCTAAATTAGAAGAACTTCGGGGGTATGTGCTTGGTATGGTCGTTTTGATTAATCCTTCCTTCATTTGAGCGATGCATGCAGCATTGTCTTCAAACAGTAATGTTGGATCTCTGTTGACTATTAATCCATAAGTAGCTTGGATGTGTTGAGTTACAGACCTTAGCCATTACTTCATGGAGTGCTATGACTTCAGCATGATTAGAAGAAGTGGCAATAAGTGTCTGCTTTTGTGAATGCCAAGAGATCGCTGTACCTCCACATGTGAACACATATCCTGTTTGAGACTGGCTTTATATGGATCTGACAAGTAACCTGCATCTGCATAACAATCATTTCTTATTTTGATCCTCTGGAATAAAACAAACCAAAATTAGTTGCTCCTCAAAGATAATAAAATACATGCTTAATACCATTCCATTGTCTCCGTGTAGAAGATGGAGCTAAATCTTGCTAATAAATTAGTAGCAAATGCTATATCTGGTCAGGTACAATTAGCCAGATACATAAGAGCTCCAATTACACTTAGGTATGGTACTTCAGGACCAAAAACCTCTTCATTATCTTCGCGAGAGCGAAATAGATTCTTTTCTATATTCAATGATCTAACAACCATTGGAGTGTTTAAAGGATTTGTTTTATCCATACTAAAGCGTTTTAAGACCCTTTCAGTATAATTTGATTGATGCAAAAAGTATTCCACTTTTAAAGTGCTCAATCTGTAAATCAAAACAATATTTGGTTTTCTAAGATTTTCATTTCAAATTCATTCTTTAAATACATTATTGCTTTTAGGACTTCTTTATAAGTTCCAACGATATTTAAATCATCAACATATACAGTAATGATAATGAATCCGGATCTTGTTTTCTTTATAAAAATACATGGGCATATAAGATTATTCACATATCTTTCTTTTAACAAATACTCGCTTAAGCGATTATAGCAATGCGCCCTGATTGTTTTAACCCATATAACAATCTTTGTAATTTGATCGAATATAATTCTTTGGGTTTTGAACTTAATGCTTCAGGCATCTTAAATCCTTCAGGGATTTTCATATAAATATCGCTATCAAGCAACTCATATCAATAAGTTGTAACAATATTCATATGACGCATTTTTAAACTTTTAGAAACTACTAGGCTGATTAAATATCTAAACGTAATTGCATTCATTACTGGAGAATACATTTCTTCATAATCAATTTCAGGTCTTTGTGAAAAAGCTTGAGCAATAAGTCGAGCTTTGGACCTCACAATCTCATTTTTCTCATTGCATTTTAGTACAAAAACCCTATTTGTATCCTACTGGTCTCACAGCTTCAGGCGTGAGGACAATAGATCCAAATATTTTACGCTTATTAAGCGAATTCAATTTAGCCTGTATAATGTCTTTCTATTTTATCCAATCATATCTATTTTGCATTCAGTGATGGGTCTTGGTTCAGGATCCTCACTTCCATTAATAATATCACATGCTCGAAATAAGAAAATATTTCATCTCATTTCGATTCATATTCCTCCTATATTGATATAATCAATAGAGATCTCATGATTTTCTATATCTTCAGAATTTTTCATCTCTTGATTTGTCTTATTTTGTGTTTCTTTTAGAACACATTCTTTCACATTTGGGTCATCATGCTTATCCGCTTCTTTTCTTTTTCGAAGATTTTTATCTTTGGAATCGATTGGTCTACCACGCTTCAGGCGTGTCTTAGACTTATTAGTAACTTCATTCTTAGATTGTCCTTTGGGATTTCAATCTGTGCAGAAGCATTTACAGCTGGTATGTATGGTTTAGTCACTCTTTTCGTATCAGTGAACGCATCTGACAATTAATTTGCTATTTCTTGTAAATGTATAATCTTTTACACTTCTGACTCACATTGTTTTGTGTGAGATCGAGATGCAATAAATGTAGTTCACTTCATGTAATCTCCTTCCCAATTGTTTCTTTTCTCCCCCTAATGTTGGAAAAATTCTCTCATTGAAATGGCAATCGACAAACCGAGCCGCAAAAACATCACCAGTTTTAGTCTTAAAATATCTTATAATAGAAGGAGATTTACAGCCAATATATATTCTCAGTCTTCTTTGATGACTCATCTTTGTACGTTATGGTGGAGCAATCGGAACATATACCGAACAACCAAAAATTCTAAGATGGAAAATATTTGGTTCTTAACCAAATGCTAATTGTAGAGGGGTGTACTCATGATATGCACTTGGTGTGCGAATGAATGCTGCAGCATGTAAAATTGTATGACCCCATATAGAAATAGGAAGTTTTGTTCTCATTATTAATGGTCTAACAATAAGCTGGAGGCGGTTAATCAGTGATTCAGTCAAACCATTTTGTGTATGTATATGGGCAACAGGATGCTCAACAGTTATCCCAATTAACATACAATAATCATTAAAGGGCTGAGATATAAACTCATCAACATTATCGAGTCTAACTTTTTTGATTGTATAATCAGAAAATTATGCTCGTAATCCAATTATTTGAGTAAAAAATCTCGCAAATGTCACATTGCGAGTTGATAATAAACAAACATGTGAACATCTACTAGAGGTATTTATCAATACCATAAAGTATCGAAATGGTCCACGCAGTGGGTGTATGACCCACATATATCACCTTGGATACGTTCAAAAAATGTAGGTGATTCAGTTTTTATTTTAGCTGGTGATGGTCTCATGCTTAATTTTCCTAGAGAACAACCCTCACATGAAATTTTACTGGTTTAAAGGATCTTCTGCCCCTTTAATGTATGTCCATGTGAATTCTCAATAATTTTTCGCATCATTATTGAATCAGGATGATCAAAACGGTCATGCCACAGAGTTAATGCCTGTGTATCTTCTTTAACTGCCATAAGCGACTCTATCACATTTATATATGTGTAATGCAATCCTGAGAAAAGCTTTGATAGTTTTTCTAATATATACTTTTTTCATGATACATAAGTAGTAAGATACATATACTTAATATTTCTTTCATATGCAGACTGAGTATCATATCTATGAAGATATATATCAATAAAACTCAACAAATTTCTTTTGGATTTTAGTGAAAACAAAGCGTCTTTTATGAAAAACTTTGTTCCATTTGGCAATATAAAACTGGCTTTACCAGTTCCTTCAATCAAGTCTACAAGACCTGATATTGTATTGATAATTGTTTTTGTTGGTTTTAAATCGGAGAAATACCTTTTATGTTTGAGAATAGTGTGTTGTATCACTATCTGGTATGCAAATATCTCAAATTTTGGTCTTGACTTCATCATTAGAATAATTCATATCAAGCTTGAGATTGTAGAGGTAGAGAATGAGCCTTGTGATAGGACTTTTCCTTGAGCAATGGAAGTAGAGACTCGTGACAAGACTTTTACTTTAAGCTAATTGAGAGACTTGTGATAAAACTTTTTCCCTAAGCTGACGGAGGTAGAGGCTGGTGACAGAACTAGAGTGCTCGTGCTGATAACGTGTTGTAAAATCCGAAAAAGTATAACACCGAAACAGAGAATTTTAGAGACAGAGTAGAAGTAGGAATTCTTGTTGATTTCTGAAATGTACATTGAAGTAAATCAGGAAGAGCCTATTTATAGAAAAACTTTGAGGTACTATGTAGGCACTATGCATGCTTGCGTCATCGCATAGTAAAATCATTTATACTGTACAATAAGGTTGGCAGCCATCCTTTCATAACATGTGTCACATTTTTCTCTTTATGTAAGCTCATGCACAGTACCCACCGACGCCAGGAGGAATTATAGTGCCAAAAAAAAAAAAATTATCACTTTTTTATCTAATTAAGTGAGGAGGGGCATGATTGTCTTCTCTTCGCTATCCTTTAATTGGAATGTCCCATCCACGTGCGTACCCCTTAATCTTCACGTCTTTTCCCCGCCTCCAGCGATGTCCTTTGAATACTCGACCACAGCCAATTTGATTACGCAAACTAATTCTCTAGCCATTTTCACAGATCTTCCTGAAGCCCATCAAACTTGCCCAATATCACTTCTGGCAACGAATCTATAAATAGACCCCCTAACTTCATCACTCTAACAAAAAAAGTAAGAACCAACAAATCTATAATGCTTCTTCCTCTTCTTTCTTCGTCTTCCTCTCCTTCTCCCTCTTCCTCGTCCTCCTGACCGTCGAGCCGTCCCCGGACCCAGTCGGCAAATGTAACAAGAACGACAAGGAGGCCCTCGTCGCCATCAACGCCCACTTAAACTTCCCCTACCACTTTGCCTCCTGGACTAACGACACCGCCTGCTGCGACTGGTACGACGTCAGCTGCGACCCCCACTCCGGCCGCGTCATCGGCCTCTCCGTCTTCGCCGACACCAATCTCTCCGGCACTCTCCCTCCCGCCGTCGGCGACCTCCCCTTCCTCCAGCAGCTCACCTTCCACAAGCTCCCCAATCTCGTGGGCCCCATCCCTCCCTCCATCACAAAGCTCACCAGGCTCAGCCTCCTCGACCTCAGCTGGAACTCCCTCTCGGGCCCGGTCCCGTCTTTCCTTTCCCAGATCACTTCCCTCACTTACCTCAGCCTCGCGTTCAACAAATTCTCGGGCTCCATCCCTCCTTCTCTCTCCAAACTCCCTAATCTCGGCGCGTTGCATCTCGACCGCAACCAACTCACCGGCCCCATCCCCGACTCCTTCGGCAGCTTCCCCTCCTCGTCCCCGCCCGACCTGTACCTCTCCCACAACAACCTCTGGGGCCCCATCCCGGCGTCCCTCGGCAGGCCGCAGTGGGGGATTATCGACCTCTCGAGGAACCAGCTGACGGGGGACGCGTCGGTCCTGTTCGGGTCGTCGAAGACCACGACCCAGCTCGATATTTCGAGGAACCTGTTCGAGTTCGACCTGACGAGTGCGAGATTTCCGGTGAATTTGACGTCACTGGACATGAATCACAACATGATATATGGGGAGATTCCGGCGCAGATCAATGAACTGACGGAGCTCGTGCTGTTCAATGTGAGCTACAATAGGCTGTGCGGCGAGATTCCGGTCGGCAGTGTGACGGCGAAGTTTGATGAGTATTCTTATTTTCACAACAAGTGTTTGTGTGGTGCCCCGCTGCCTGCTTGCAAGTGAGAATGAGCGAGCTTCGGTCTAATCTTGGTGGACCACGTGATGTTTGTATCTAGAACAATATGGAATAAGATCTGTAAGTTCCTGACAGATCAATGAATTTAATAAATATATGGAAATAAATAGCTTTCGAATGAAATGAAACAGAACTGAACTTTGTTTATTTTTTGGTTTCATGATTAAGAACTAGTGGACTTCAATGTATAAATCATGACAGCCCATAACTTCTTAGAAATGAGCAGATAGCCGTATTATTGATGCAAGACCCGTCCAATGCAAAAGTCGCATGTAGGAAACGGTAGATTTGTATGAAGTGTTCCTATGTATTCAGTTTATTTTTATTAATATTAGTTTAATATTAAAGTGATTTTCTCATTGAACATACTTAATTGGGCATTATATTGATTATAAATGTTATACTAATACTTAAAATCTTAATTGTTCGGACATGCACTTGATTAGATCACATGCAGGAAACATGATCTAATTTAGTGATCTACTAAAATAATAATTAGCATGTCACTAGTTTGAGATACTGTGTTGTAGTATGTTATCACACGCGATACTGACATGTGAGATGTGAATACGCGATACTGACATGTGAGACTCGATAGGCGCCCGATGAGTAGACGTCCCCTTCTGCTTTCCCTTCTCTCCTCGGTCCGCCGCAATCCATAGCAAACTTAGGATTTTATGTGCCCACCGTTACCGAGCCATCAATATTGACCATCAACCTGCCCACTGGTCATGCAAGTTGATGGAGTGCGAAGAAAGAAAGTTTTGCACCTTGTGTGGTTATCATTTCTAATAGAATACAGTACTTAAGGGATTTAGTGTGAATCGCACGCATTTCAAACTGATATTAATCCAAAAATTATGATGTGAGAGTTTCTCATGGGACACAAGTCGCGTCCTGTACCCTGTTATCGGAGTTGGACCGAAAAAGACATGGAGAAACTTTGTTAAGACACTGAGAAATCATTTGGTGATAGTGTTGGCGCATTTCAGTGTGAATATGAACTCTCTGAAGTTTCATAGAAATCAGAAAAAGTTACATGCATTCAAAAATCCTTGCTCTACTTAGGAAAAACGAGAATATTGTTTAAAAAACTTTTAAATTTTAAATAAAAAATTAATAAAAATAAAATTCTGTTGTTATTCCTATTAGTATAAAATTTGCGCCACATCACTAATAAATTTCTCTCAGCCTTTATATTCAGTTTGAGGGTTCTTAAAATGTTATTCAGCACGTAGAGTCGGGACTCTTAAGCAGGGATGGAATCGAGACTCTAGACAAACTGAAAAATATTGTACTCAAATTCAAATCTGTCCACAGCATTCAATTTATTCTCTATGCAAATATCAAATGGTGTTTTGTATTCAGTTCTTTATATTTATTCGATAATTATTCAATCAAAATTCATCCTTGACATGTGATGTTTATTTAGTCCTTAAGTTCCGATCAGCTCTTAACTTCATTTGAAGTTGATCAGGAATTTCTATTTCTTTTTTTCTTTATGTATAAAGATTGTAATTGAGACTTGAAGGGATTTTTCACAATCCACTCTCACATTTTTACTAGGGAGAGCGCTTGGAGGCCAAGGCTGGTTTACTAGAAAAAAAAGGTGAGCGTGAGTAGTCCAAAGAAACTTGGACCCTCTCTTTTGCCCTAAAATTATAAGACGGTCCAAGTTGACAATGTTAACTGTTTGTATCCTAATGAAAGATTTTGATTCAATTTTTTCATAACTGACTACTTTCCTTTTGCTTGTGCGGAGTCCCAAGTTCAACTACCACTAAGACCTAAAAAATATATAAAACAAAAAACAATCGTTGATCAGGTTTGAAAGTTCCAATTATTCGACCTAAGCTCTCGAAGCATGCTCGACATGGGCTTTAATCGATCATTTAGACAACAAAACACCACACTTACCTTCACCCAAAGAAAGAAAATGAAACCTATGGTCAGCCTTGCCACCTAACAAACGAGTCCCGATCGAGGACAAAAGCACGTATTAACCTTCGCTTGCAATACCAATCATACATTATCCACAGTCAAAGTCAAAGGATGACCAGTTGGCAAAGGGCCCCTTTTGGGGGACTCAGTCCCAGACCACAGTCCCGCCGCGACTTGGCCGGGCCGGCTCGGCTATCTAATTTTTTTTAATTAAAAAATAAATTTCTTAAAATAAATTTTTATGCACAATATTCTCAAATGTGTCAGTGATGCAGTTGGTCATCACACTCTTCTCACTAAGAAGAGGTTGTTCACAGCTCGAACTCAGGCATTCACCTATTTTTTGACATTTTATTTGAGGGCGCGGCGAGAGGCGGTGGCGACGGCAGATGAGGAGGGTGGCGAGAGGAGGCAAAGTGGCGAGAGGCGGAGCTGATGGCGGCGGCGGCGGCGGGCGGCGGGAGGAGGCGGGGCGGAGAAGGGTGGCAGGAGGAGGCAAAAAGGCGCAGATAGTGGTGGAGAGGGTAGACGGTGGTGGAGGGGACCTAGGTGCGGCCGTGTGTGGCCCAATCCCGTCGAGCCATGGGCCTCATTTCCCAAACCAGGGCACTCCTCGTGTATGAGGGTGGGCCCGGGCCGAGACTACGCCCGGGTGACCCGGGTCGAGCCAGGCCCGTGCCTACCCGGGCCGGGTCTATGCGGGAAGATGGCCCAGCCCGGGCCCGTTCGAATCCCTATACATGAGACTGCAAGCTGATCATTATTATTATTTCAAGTATTTTGAGTGTTCCTACATCATAGTACTTTTGTATGAAGATCACATGCTTGTTACTAGTTCAAGTATAAAAGAGATTGTGAATCTCAAAGCCCAGTTGGCAAGAGAATTCTCAATAAAAGACTTGGGTCTCGCGAAGAAGATACTTGATATTAGGATCAGCAGAGAGAGGAAGAAGACTGTTGAAGCTATCATAAGTAGAGTACTTTGAGATAGTGCTGAGGAGGTTTAGATGCTAACCTGTAAACGTCCCACTAGGAGGTCACTTTAAGCTCTCGAAGGCACAAGAGCCGAAGACTGAAGATGAGAAAGTTCTAATGTCGAAGGTGTCGTATGCATCAGCTGTAGGCAGCCTGATGTATGCTATGGTTTGTACGAGATCAGATATTGCTTAAACAAAGAAAGTTATCAGCAGATACATGAGCAACATCCAGCAGAAGCAATGGAGAGTAGTTAAGTGAATCTTGAAATATCTGAAAGAAAGTTTAGATATGACTTTGTGCTATGAAGGCACATATGTTGGCCCAGAGGCCTTCCACTCTAGTTTTGATGATGATTAACTCATGTAGTTATAGTTTACTAATAATCTTGTGATATTTAGTTTCAGATATTTAACCAAGATATTAGTAGGTGATTAGCTTCAACAAAGGTGTTTTGGAGCTTTCACATGGTGATTCAAGAGCTCGAGCGTCAAATTCATATCTAGCACTCGGTTGGAGTCAAGCTCGGTGAATCGCGTTTGGATCAAGTCGACTTCGAGACGGCGTTCTATAAGAAGGCTTCGGTTTGTTTAGTTAAGATTTTGTTTAGATCCATTGTAAAGATTAGATAGTGTGGTATGCTCAAGTTCACAACACACACACTTGTTTTAAGTTTCATATTTATTGGTTTTGGTTTTCGGTTTAACCGATCTTAGTTTTCATGAATAGATAGAATCAAAACAAGTTTACATGGTTTTATATATATTATATTTGATCATATACATCTATACTTCACATACTTACAAAAACTTATTTTGATACACTATTCATGTGTTTGGAGTTTTGTATTTAGACAAAACCTATTTTTTGATTTAATGTCAAAAACATCGATATAATACCCTCCATATATATTGGATTCTATCCATGTACTATATGCTTCAAAGTTGTTTAAATATCATGTTTTTGTATTTACATGTGTCTTGGAAAAATCGGATTTCCATTTCAAAAATCCAAGTTTTGAAAAATACAAAATTTGGTTTAAGGCAAATTTTTCAAGTTACAAAAATGGTTCAAAATGTTTGTAACATGATTTGATTTTTACTCAAACATATTTGTATTTTAAAGATATACAATGAACTATTTTTGTGGAATTTATGTATTTTTATGGGATTTTATAAAAGATAAAAACCTAAGTTTTTAAGACCTATATTAGCTGGACTGGCTGACTGCCGGTCGACCGGGCCAGTCGACCGTAGCAGTGGCGGTCGACCAGGCCGGTCGACCGACGTGCACAGAGCGTGCGCGCAGCCAAGCTGGGGAGGCCGGTCGACCGCCAGAGAGCTCTGTGAAAATCACCTAGAGGGGGGTGAATAGGTGATAATGCTAATCAATGGAAAAATTAAAAATTAAGATGTAACAATCACCACACAAGATTCACAAGATGAATGAAAGCAAGTAAATATAGCAATGATGATGATAAGCAAGTAATTAGTGCAAGTAAAGTAATGAAAAGGAGTGCAAGAATGTAAACCAATCGCAAACACAAGGATATGTTATCGAGGTTCGAGCACCCAGCTCTACTCCCCGCCTTCCCCAGAAGGATTCTAGCTACTTCTACTATCACAAAGAAATCACAATTACACCGGAGTACCCTACTCCACAATCTCGATTACAAGCAATTTCTGAGTAGTCAAAAGACCACAAACTCTCTCTTTCAAATGTCTCTTCCCTTACAAAAGGTCCTTAGAGAACAATGAGTAGGAATGAAGCTCTTATTGTAAGTGAAGAAAGAAAATTAAATCAGAGAGTATTTCAAAAACCACTTCAGAAAATGAGAGAGAATTTCAGCACAAAAACCAAGAAACAAAGCTCTTTTGAATGCCTTAAACTTTTGGATTTTTCTTGCAAAAATTGTTGTTAGCAAACTCCCCCAAACACCCCTATTTATAGGAGAGGGCTAGGGTTTAGGGATAATACAAACTTAAGGTTAATTAAGTCATATTAGATTTGAAATATATCCCTAAATCAAATTTTAAACACAAGAAGATAGAATAAAACAGCTCATTAAAAACTGCCCGTTACTGTTCAACGGATAGTTCGGTCGACTGGCCGGTCGACCGTACGTTCAAAATTATGACCGTTGCAGGCCAGCGGTCGACCGCCCGGTCGACCCAATCTATCCGAGAGCAGACTGAGTTACAGTCGGTCGACCGTGCGGTCGACCGCAAAAACGTGCATACTGATACATGTACACCCAGAACTACAGTCGACTGGGCCGGTCGACCGGCCAAACCTGACATAGGTCCGGTCGACTGTCCGGTCGACTGGCTCAGGTCAAAAATCAGGTTTTGGACAGAAAATTAAAAGGGATTTTGATTTTGATAAAAATACTTTTGAACAGGGATTAGCATAAAACATAAATATATATCTGTAGGCAAAATCTTGTATCCAAAATATTTTTGTATAAATTATAAGAAATTACTTTGGATTAAGTGTGTGCGCAAAAACATGTGTGATAGAGCTACAAACCTATCCACTATTCTTTAACAAACTATAAAACTAAAAACAAAATAATTAAAGACTTCTTGAGCAATCTTCAAGTCTTTGAGCCATGCTATCCTTGCTAGAGCCTTCTTCTTCTATGATCCTTCCTTGATGTGCAATATGCCTTCATAGCTTTATGAACCTAGAAGTTGTTGCAATAGCAAGCAATGCCCTCCAAACATGGTACTTATCCTGAAACTTATCTTAAGCAAATTCATTAGTACCAAATAGCTCTTATTTGGTTTGTCATAATCAAAACACAAACAATTGGAGAGTGTAACCTCTTGGACCAACACTCTGCTCTCTGGAAAAGCCTCCGGTCGACCGAGAGCGGTCGACCGGACAGAGAGTCTGCTCTTTATATCTGGCTTCGGTCGACCGGGCGGTCGACCGGCTAGAGAGCCGTTGCTCTCTGGATCCAGTCCCGGTCGACTGGGCGGTCGACCGATAGGCAAAACGGTAAAAAATTTGACCGTTGGCCGGTCGACCGTGAAAAGTCACCTAGAGGGGGGGTGAATAGGTGACAATGCTAATCTATGAACTAAATGCGAAATTTAATAACTTAATGCAAATTACACTCAAGTGTGATCAACAAATGATTCACACACAACCATGCCAAGCAAATATGAATGCACAATTAGAATAAGGCAAGGCACAAAGTAAAGAGAGAGATAGAGAGAGCCAATGGATCAAGCGCAAACAACAAGATATGTTATCGAGGTTCGAGCACCCAGCTCTACATCCCCGCCTTCGACACACGAAGCATTTCCACTAGCTCGTCCACTTAGGACCCTTTACAAGGAGTACCCAACTCCTCTCTTTACAACCTCCTCAAATTATGCTATATGAAAAACACAAGAATTTATTGAAAACAAAAAAAATGCTCTTGATACTAATTGAAACCAATTGAAACAATAATGAAAATCACATACTAACAAAACACAAGAATTCTCAAAAACGCATGAAAACAAAATAAGACAACAAAAAACATATATAAACTCATATAAACTCATATGGAACCAAGACCATATAAATTTATTTTTGTCCAAGTAAACTTATTCTCCCCCTTTTTGTCATACATCTAAAAGGGTTAGGAATCACATGTTTAATCAATAATACAAACATTAAGTTCTCCACAAATAAACGAAAATCTAGAAAAATCAAGTGGTTTAGTGAAAATATCGGCTAGTTGCAAATCCGTAGAAACATAATCAATATCTATATCTCCTTTCTCAAAATGATCTCTAAGAAAGTGATATCTAATCTCAATGTGCTTGGTCTTACTATGTTGATTTGCATTCTTAGTCATGTGTATAGTACTAGTATTATCACAAAATATTTTTATATGATCAAAATGCAAATCAAAATCAAGGAGAGTATGTTTCATCCAAAGGACTTGTGCACAACAAGCCCCCGCGGCAACATACTCCGCCTCGGCGGTTGAGAGTGCTACGAAATTTTGTTTCCTAGAGGACCATGAAACAAGACAATTACCAAGAAATTGACATGTCCCACTAGTACTCTTTCTATCTACTCTACAACCCGCATAGTCGGCATCCGAATAACTCGTCATTGAGAAATCTCCGGTTTCGGATACCATAGACCCATCCCAATAGTGCCCTTAATATAACGAATAATGCGTTTTACCGCAATAAGATGGGACTCTTTAGGACACGATTGAAATCTAGCACAAAGACACACACTAAACATGATATCCGGCCTACTTGCCGTTAAATATAAAAGACTTCCTATCATGCTTCTATATAATTTAATATCAACATTTTTACCTTGGTCATCTTTATCAAGCTTGGTTGTAGTTGCCATGGGAGTGTTGCAAGTCTTTGAGCCTTCAAGTCCAAACTTCTTTACAAGTTCCTTTGCGTACTTGGCTTGACTTATGAACGTCCCGTTTTGCAATTGCTTGATTTGGAGTCCAAGGAAGAAATTGAGCTCACCCATTGAAGACATTTCAAATTCAAGTTGCATGACCTTTTCAAAATCCTTGCATAAAAGCTCACTAGTAGAACCAAAAATTACATCATCTACATAAATTTGCACAATTAATATATCATTATCAACATGCTTATTAAATAGAGTTGTGTCTACTTTGCCTTTAACAAAATCATTTGAAATTAGAAAACTAGAAAGCCTTTCATACCAAGCTCTAGGAGCTTGTTTCAATCCATATAAAGCTTTATTAAGTTTGAAAACAAAATCGGGATGAACATGATCAACAAAATCGGGAGGTTGAGAAACATAAACTTCTTCATTAATAAAACCATTCAAAAATGCACTTTTCACATCCATTTGAAAAAGTTTAAAATTTTTGAAGGATGCAAAAGCTAGTGTCATCCGTATGGCTTCAAGCCGTGCTACGGGTGCAAAGGTCTCCTCAAAGTCAATTCCTTCAACTTGAGTGTAACCTTGGGCCACTAACCTAGCTTTATTCCTAATGACATTTCCGGACTCATCCATCT
The DNA here is from genome assembly GCA_038442645.1 of Agave tequilana. Classification (NCBI taxonomy): domain Eukaryota; kingdom Viridiplantae; phylum Streptophyta; class Magnoliopsida; order Asparagales; family Asparagaceae; genus Agave; species Agave tequilana. The sequence continues at coordinate 83,396 of JAVJIF010016625.1, forward strand.
TGTTTCTAAAGATCCACTTAGTACCAATTATTGGTCTATCGTGGGGCTTAGGAACAAGGTGCCAAACTTGGTTGCGCTCAAATTGATTGAGTTCCTCTTGCATGGCAAGCAACCAATATGGGTCCGTCTCGGCTTCGAGAATGCCTTTGGGTTCAGAATGAGAAATGAAAGCAAAGTTACCACATAGGTCATGGAGTTTGGAGCGTGTTGTGACTCCTTTAGATGCATCACCCAAGATGAGCTCCTTAGGATGATTTGTAGCGTATCTCCAAGCTTTAGGAAGCGGTTGAGAGCTTTCCTCTTTATCCTCTTGAACATCACCAATTGATTCTTGCTTTTCTTCTTGAGCGGGTGAGTCCTTCAAGGATAGTCTCTCCATGTCTTCACCTAATGGTTCAATCTCTACAACATTCTCAACAACAACATTAGATTCTTCAAACTTAACATGCATGGTTTCTTCAATAGTAAGTGAAGATCTATTAAATACTCTATATGCTTTGCTAGTAGAAGAATATCCAATAAAGATAGCTTCATAAGCCTTAGCATCAAACTTACCCAAAATCTCCTTAGTATTTAAAACAAAACACTTGCATCCAAAAACTTTAAAATATACAACATTAGGTTTTCTAGAATGATACATTTCAAAAGATGTTTTGGAAGAATCTTACACACATAAATACGATTTGAAATATAGCATGCGGTGTTTACGGCCTCGGCCCATAAATATTGAGGGAGGTCATATTCACTTATCATTGTCCTAGCCATCTCTTGAAGTGTTCTATTTTTCCTTTCTACAACTCCATTTTGTTGTGGAGTCCTAGGACAAGACATTTCATGCTTGATTCCCTTTTCATCACAATAAGTCATGAAGAGTTGGTTAACAAACTCACCACCTCTATCACTCCTTATTCTCAAAATCGAAAAACCTTTTTCTTTTTCAACCCTTTTCGAAAGATTTTGAAATATGAAAATGTTTGATCTTTACTTTGCAAGAAGAAAACCCAAGTGAAACGGGAAAAATCATCAACTAAAACAAATACAAATCTACTACCATTTAAACTTTTAGTTTGTGTTGGTCCAAAAAGATCCATATGAATTAGTTCTAAGGGCCTAGTAGTCATGATATCCTTAATTGGTTTGAAAGAAGACTTGGTTTGTTTCCCAAGTTGGCACGCACCACAAATGCGGTCTTTCTCAAACTTCAAGTAAGGTATACCCTTTACTAAATCCTTAGAATTAATTCTAGCAAGATGGTCAAAAGATGCATGTCCTAATCTTCTATGCCAAAGCCAAGGATTTTCATCAAAAGCATTCAAGCATTTAGTAGAACAATCTAAATTAAGCATGTCAATAATGTAAACATTATTATCACGAAAACCGGTAAGAATACAAACATCGGATTTAACATCAAAAATCTTGCAAGAAGAATCATCAAAAACAACTTTAAGTCCACGGTCACAAAGTTGACTAATGCTAAGCAAATTATGTTTCAAACCATCTACTAAAACAACATTCTCTATAATAGGAGATGAACCAATTTGAATGTTACCTATACCGATGATAGTTCCTTTGGAGTCATCCCCGAAGGTGACGGAGCCACCTTCCATGTACCTTGATAGGGTTGTAAAGTTGTTGATATCCCACGTCATATGTCTTGAACAACCACTATCAAGGTACCACCGCTCCCTACGTCTTGGAGCCTTGGTGTGTACCTACATCAAATAATTTAGGACTTGATTTTGGTACCCACATTTTCTTGGGTCCTAGGGGGTTAGTTTCATTAACCCAAACAAGATTATTTGATCTATTAACTTGGTCATAACAAAATTTAGCTAAATGTTCATTCTTACCACAATATGTGCATCTATATACTCTACCATATTTGAAAGCATAATGAGTGTGTGATTTGTGAGCATGAGAGTTGTGAGAATGAAAAGATTTAGCATGTGTAGTGTGAGCATGAGTAGACTTAACATGTGAGGTGTGCTTTTTAGAAAACATGTTCTCAAGTTTCTTTGTGTTAAAAGCACAATCATTTAAAACTTTTTCAAAATCATTTATTTTAGATTTAAAAGAAGAAATTTCTTTTTCATCAACAATAGGAGATTTTCCCTTACAAGAAATCTTGTAGGCATTAAACTCATTTTGAAGAGAAATAAGATTAGAAGAAATATCATCTTTTTCTTTAGAAACCATAGCAAGTTGATTTTTAAGAAAAGCAACTTCTTTTGTAATTTAAAACATTCAATCTTTTTATTGTCATAAGTTTCAGAAAGTTCAACAAAGGCATGTACAAGAACTTCCTTACTTAGTTCATCATCTTCATCATCATGAGATTGAGGGGTTACCTTAGGAGTGTTTGCCATGAAACACATGTTCGCCGTATCCACCTCTTCTTCGAACTCGCTTTCCGAATCCCACGTTGCATTGTATGCTTTCTTTTCCTCCGGCTTCTTTGGCTTGAAGGAGGAAGTCATCTTCTTCTTGAACTCCGGGCAATCCGCCATGATATGTCCGGGTTTGCGGCAATTGTAGCAAATGATCCTTCTCTCCTCTTAGCCTTCAAATTTTCTCCAGAAGTTGAGCTTGTTCTTCCGGTACAACCTCTTGACATTCCGCACAAGTAGAGTTAGCTCCTCATCTTCTTCTTCGTCTTCTTCATCGTCATCATTGGTGGATGAAGTCTTGAAGGCTATGAATTTCTTCTTTGAAGTAGTGGCCTCTTCTCTTGCCTTCTTCTCCATCTCATGGGTCTTTAGGTTCCCAATGAGACTAATGAGGTCCATCTCGTCCTTGTCGTTCAATTCTTTTAAAGTGGTGGCCTTTATCTCCCATGAAGACGGAAGAGCCCGAATCACTTTCCGCACCTTTTGATCGTTGGAGATGTCATCACCTAAGGAAGAAAGACCATTAGTGATTTTAGTAAATCTTGTAATCATACTATCAATAATCTCAACATCAATCATTTTAAATGACTCATATTGGGACCTCAAGAGATCTATCTTAGCTCTCTTGACTTGTGAAGTCCCTTCGTGTGTGACCAATAAGTGTTGCCAAATCTCATAGGCGGATTGACAATGAATTACCCGAGTAAAGTCATCCTCATTCAAGGCGGTTAATAGGGAGTTTTGGGCCTTGGAGTTAGCCTCATATTCTCTAAAGTTGAAGTCGGTCCAAGTGCTCTCATCACCATCGGGTGCTACATAGGGTTTGGTCAAGGACTTGGCCACTAAGCTACCCAAAGATTGGAAAAATATAGTCATCCTAACCTTCCAAATAGGGAAATTTAGTCCATCAAATTTAGGAGGGGTTTTAATGTTGTCGGCCATGTTACTAGTGTATGAATGTATGAATGAAAATGTTGATTAGCAAATTTTAAGGATCTCTCTATGGATGTTAAGCCAAAACCTAGAGTCCAAGCTCTGATACCAATTGAAAATCACCTAGAGGGGGGGGGTGAATAGGTGATAATGCTAATCAATGGACAAATTAAAAATTAAGATGTAACAATCACCACACAAGATTCACAAGATGAATGAAAGCAAGTAAATATAGCAATGATGATGATAAGCAAGTAATTAGTGCAAGTAAAGTAATGAAAAGGAGTGCAAGAATGTAAACCAATCGCAAACACAAGGATATGTTATCGAGGTTCGAGCACCCAGCTCTACTCCCCGCCTTCCCCAGAAGGATTCTAGCTACTTTCACTATCACAAAGAAATCACAATTACACCGGAGTACCCAACTCCACAATCTCGATTACAAGCAATTTCTGAGTAGTCAAAAGACCACAAACTCTCTCTTTCAAATGTCTCTTCCCTTACAAAAGGTCCTTAGAGAACAATGAGTAGGAATGAAGCTCTTGTTGTAAGTGAAGAAAGAAAATTAAATCAGAGAGTATTTCAAAAACCACTTCAGAAAATGAGAGAGAATTTCAGCACAAAAACCAAGAAACAAAGCTCTTTTGAATGCCTTAAACTTTTGAATTTTTCTTGCAAAAATTGTTGTTAGCAAACTCTCCCCAAACACCCCTATTTATAGGAGAGGGCTAGAGTTTAGGGATAATACAAACTTAAGGTTAATTAAGTCATATTAGATTTGAAATATATCCCTAAATCAAATTTTAAACACAAGAAGACAGAATAAAACAGCTCATTAAAAACTGCCCGTTACTATTCAATGGATAGTTCGGTCGACTGGCCGGTCGACCGTACGTTCAAAATTATGACCGTTGCAGGCCAGCGGTCGACCGCCCGGTCGACCCAATCTATCAGAGAGCAGACTGAGTTACAGTCGGTCGACCGTGCGGTCGACCGCAAAAACGTGCATACTGATACATGTACACCCAGAACTACAGTCGACTGGGCCGGTCGACCGGCCAAACCTGACATAGGTCCGGTCGACTGTCCGGTCGACTGGCTCAGGTCAAAAACCAGGTTTTGGACAGAAAATTAAAAGGGATTTTGATTTTGACAAAAATACTTTTGAACAGGGATTAGCATAAAACATAAATATATATCTGTAGGCAAAATCTTGTATCCAAAATATTTTTGTATAAATTATAAGAAATTACTTTGAATTAAGTGTGTGCGCAAAAACATGTGTGATAGAGCTTCAAACCTATCCACTATTCTTTAACAAACTATAAAACTAAAAACAAAATAATTAAAGACTTCTTGAGCAATCTTCAAGTCTTTGAGCCATGCTATCCTTGCTAGAGCCTTCTTCTTCTATGATCCTTCCTTGATGTGCAATATGCCTTCATAGCTTTATGAACCTAGAAGTTGTTGCAATAGCAAGCAATGCCCTCCAAACATGGTACTTATCCTGAAACTTATCTTAAGCAAATTCATTTGTACCAAATAGCTCTTATTTGGTTTGTCATAATCAAAACACAAAACAATTGGAGAGTGTAACCTCTTGGACCAACACTCTGCTCTCTGGAAAAGCCTCCGGTCGACCGAGCGGTCGACCGGACAGAGAGTCTGCTCTTTATATCTGGCTTCGGTCGACCGGGCGGTCGACCGGCTAGAGAGCCGTTGCTCTCTGGATCCAGTCCCAGTCGACTGGGCGGTCGACCGATAGGCAAAACGGTAAAAAATTTGACCGTTGGCCGGTCGACCGTGAAAAGTCACCTAGAGGGGGGGGTGAATAGGTGACAATGCTAATCTATGAACTAAATGTGAAATTTAATAACTTAATGCAAATTACACTCAAGTGTGATCAACAAATGATTCACACACAACCAAGCCAAGCAAATATGAATGCACAATTAGAATAAGGCAAGGCACAAAGTAAAGAGAGAGATAGAGAGAGCCAATGGATCAAGCGCAAACAACAAGATATGTTATCGAGGTTCGAGCACCCAGCTCTACATCCCCGCCTTCGACACACGAAGGATTTCCACTAGCTCGTCCACTTAGGACCCTTTACAAGGAGTACCCAACTCCTCTCTTTACAACCTCCTCCCTGAGGCACAAATCCAAGCCAACCAACACAACCTCGTCCTTGAGGCAAACTCCAACAATCACAACCTCCTCCTTGAGGCTAATTTTCAAACAATTACAACAAACTCCCAATCACCAACCAATACAAGGATCACCTCTCAACTAGAGGGATACAACCCAAAGCACAAAGTTAAGAAAAGATTGGGTTACAACTTGGTGGTCACAACAACCACAAACAACTTCTTCTTCCACACAAATAACCTATAGATATAGATAGTAGATTTTTGCTCAAGTGTGGAGAAAACCAAAGGAATGGAAATCAGAAATCACAAAGAAAATCCTTGGGAAAAATCAAGAAATCAAGATAGAATAGTTCAATCAAAATTCTTTCCCAAAAACCCTTTCTTTGATTTTCCAAACCCTAATGAAAAACACCAAATGGATTGTTCAATTCAAGCTCATAAACCCTTTTTGATTGCTTTGAAAACACCAGAGAATCAGCAAAAATTCGCACAAAAAATCTTAGAGAAAACCTCTCTCAAATGGGGTATTTATAGGCAATTACAGAAAATAGCCGTTTACAGAACTTTTGCCAGAAATAGCCTTCCGGTCGACCGGGACGGTCGACCGCCCAACGGTCAAATTTAGAACCGTTGTGGCTACCGGTCGACCGCCTCGGTCGACCGAAAATACCTGAGAGCAAACAGCTCTCTGTCGGTCGACCGCTTCGGTTGACCGGATGCAGTGTCAGCCTGCGTGCACGTATCCGTGCACGTCAGTCGACCGGAACGGTCGACTGGCTTCTTTGGTGCGGTCGACCGTACCAGTCGACCGGCCAAGCCTGGCAGACAAAAATCAGGTCTGAAATCTGGGGAAAAAATATTATAATAAATCCCACAAAATCTCTAAAATTCCACAAAAATAGTTTTATCATTTTATATTGAAATACAAACTTGTGTTAAAAATTCTAACACAAATTTCAAACATATTTGACTATTTTTTGTGTCATAGAAATTTTGTCAAAAACCAAAAATCGTATTTTCTAAAACCTTGTATTTTGAATAGAAAATACACATTGTCTAAAACTTATCCATGATACAAAAATATGATATTTAAACACTTTGAAGCATATTGTAAATGAATAGAAATTCAATATACAAGAAACATATATATATCATGATTTTTGTCATTAAGTCCAAAAATATGTTTTGTTGTAAATACCAAAACATAAAACACATGGAATAGATTATCAAACAAAGTTTGTCTAAACAATTGAAGCATGCATGTATATAGAACAAATCTAATATACATAAACCATGTAAACTTGTTTTGATAAAAAATCTATTCATGAAAACCAAGATCGGTTAAACCTAAAACCGAAAATCAAAACATGAAAGGTGTGTGTGTTGTGAACTTGAGCTTATCATACTATTCTAATCTTTACAATTAGGATCTAAACCCAAACTAAAACTATAGATACCTAAGTCTTCTTGTAAAGCGCAATCTCCAAGCTAGAGCGCAATCTCCAAGTCGGCTCGATCCAAAAACTCTTGATTCACCGAGCAAGTGCAATGAATGATCTTTGATGCGCGGGCTCTTGAATCAACATGTGCAAGCTTCCAATTCATCTTGTTGAAGCTAAACACCAACTAATATCTTGGTTAATGGTCTGAAACTAAAATCACAAGATTATTAGTACACATAACTACATGAGTTAATCATCATCAAAACTAGAGTGGAAGGCCTTTGGCCAACAATCTCCCCCTTTTTGATGATGACAAAACTCATGGAGTTATATATGCATGGATTAAAGTAAAGCTTCAAAGAAGCTCCCCCTTAACTCATGCATAGGAATAAACAAACAATAAGATGCATATAAACATGGTTCTTGACATAAAATGAATATGCATATGAAACATGCTATTGATTCCAATTAAAACAAAACAACTAAATTACCAAAACATGCTCTTGATACCAATGGATACTAATAAAAATAAAACTCATAATGCTCTTGATACCAATACCAATGGAGATGAAAAGAACATAAAACTGAAAACTCATGCATATCAACTCCAATAAATCTTCTCCCCCTTTTGTCAATCATCAACAAAGGGGTAAAAACAAAAAGATATGAATTCTTCTCCCCCTAAATATATAAAACAAAGAATAAACAAACTACTTCAAGGGGTGAAACCAAAAATGATACCAATTAAAAAATGTCAAAGAAGTGCATTATGATATCAATAGAAAGTGATCATAAAAACATTTAAGAAATGATCCCAATTAAAATTAAAAGATATTGAAAATAAAACACATGATACCAATTGAAAAACACATTGATACCAATTGAAGATATATATCTTTATAAGCATATGATACCAATTAAAAATCAATAATCATTCTTAAATCAATTTTTTTTTTCTCATAAAGTTAGGGAGTGGGAAACAAAACCAAAGGTAAACTAAATACCAATTGAAAAATTGAAATGTGAGTTTTCTCCCCCTTTATGAAATACCAACTAAACATATGCTTAAGCTAGAAATAATATACCAATTGAAGACTAAGTCAATTGAAATAATGTTAAAGCTCAAGCTTAGCATAAGCAAGATAATGATAATGCTTGTATAAAGAAACCAATTGAAAATTAAATCAATTGAAAATGATGGTCATTAAAAAAAATCAAGCTTATCATAAGCAAAATTTGTGCATATATCTTGAAGCACAAATAAATCATCTATATATGTATGTAAGAAATAGATACCAATTGTAAATTGATACTATATGAAGTGTATGCATACATATATATAAAACAAAACATATATGAGTATACAAAAGGATGTCAAGATTAGATACCAATTGAAAGAATTTAATGATACCAATTGAAACAACAATAAGATCAAGTGTATATCTCATATTCACTACCACCCAATCATGTGCAAGTTTAAAATGATTTTCATTATAAAGCATACATGAACATGATCTCCCATCCAACCACCCTTTGAAGGTAGGGTTTTCAAAAAAAAGATTTGAAAGTGTAGTTTGTTTGAAAATCTCTACCAAAAGTGAAGAACACGAACTAGTTTTGGAAAATCTAGAAAAACTAGAACGAGATCCTTCAAATAGGGAAATGAAAACAAGATAGTTTTTCATGAAATACATGTAAATCACATGGCACTAAACACTCAAAGTTCATAAAGCCCATATCATAGTCTCATGAAAACAAATCATGAGTAAACAATAAAGTGAGTGAACAAGTGTTATGTGACACATATCAATCATGAAAAATTCAATTAAGCTCATGTGAAATTCCTTAAAAAAAACATGAAACCATGAAAAATCAAAATTTCATAAAAACACAATTTATACTTCAAGGCATATGTATGTCATATACAAACCAACGCATACATACATATCCTAAACATGATGAGTCCACAAAGTATATGCATGAATGCACGTGGCTCAAGGATGTATATGTATAGTCAATAGTTTGGACTAGATAGACATATACATGAAGTTAAAACACATGATCATACAATCATATCCAAGAATGGGAATACAAGTTAGAATGCATGAATCATCAAAACTAGACTATACTAGCACATCTAATGGGTACAAATAGGCATCCAAGCACAAACATATATAAAGGTTTATTTGTGGCCCATTTTATGTACAAGTATAACTCCTAGTTTTCATGAAAACAAACATCTAAGCATATATTCAAATCATAAAGCATAAAACAAGTCATAAATCAACAATTATTCTAAAAATGATCCTTATGTAAATTCATATGCTATAAGAATCAAGATATACATAATATCAAAACAATTGTGAAAGCACAAAATATGGAATCATATAAATAATGGTGATTACAAATTGCAATACATGTATAGCAATGAACATACTAATCAACACATGAATCATTAAAATACAAAATCATAGAATCATGAACATCATATGATCATTGTGCATATGCATGTACATTAGATCTAAAGCATACATGTTAGTTTAAACAAGGTGAGACACTAAATGTAGATTCCAAATGAAGCATGGGTGCTCAAGTAGCTAAACATGTACAACTTAAATATAATGGCACAAGCATAATGGACAATAAAATACAACATGCTATAAAAAAAAATGAAAAGCATGTAAACACTAACTGGAGTAAGGGATTGTTACCAAAACCAAAGGGGCAACTCTCCATGTCTCCAAAACACGATGGTCCTCCCACCAAATCTCCTTGAGAGTGAAGCATCCAAATGGTTCTCCTTTTAGCTTAGAATGCATCCACCTCAAAGGCACCAATACCCTCACGTGACGCGAGAGCTCCCACCTACATCAAAAGTCAAAGAGGTGGATCTTGGTACCCATTTCTTTGTGGGTCCACGGGGGTTAGTATCTTTTCTAACCCAAACATAATTAGTTGCTAAATTTTCATGATAAATGCGATCATAACAAAATCTAGCAAGGTGGCCTTTTCGACCACAATGTGTACATGTGTACACGTGAGCATAAATATGATGGTGGTGATCATGAAAAGCATGTGTATGCCTAGATGGGTGTGCATGCAAGGTTGGAACTTGTTTCTTGCGAACTAAGGATTCCAAACGAGAGTGATTCATGGCACAATGGCTCAAAGTGGAGCCCAAACAATCAACACTTTTCTTCAAATTATTTATATCATTTTCTATGCTAGAAGATAAGTGGAGCATGCAATAGAAGTGCTAGAGATAGAAGCAATGCTAGCATGGCAAACATGCAAATCAATATCATTTTGCAAAGATTCATTTTAGACAAAACCAAATTCAATTCTTTAGTAATAGAATCAATTTTATTTTTCAAAGTAAGGTTTTCTTTGAAAACACAATCCAATCTTGAGGATAAAATCTCATTGTGTTCTACAACATCATCAAAATCATTTTTGTTTTTCAAATCTTCAATCTCTTTAAGTGCAAGTTCAAGTTGAGATTGTAGTGAGTCACGTTCACTAGTGATCTCTTCTTTTTCTTGCAAAATCACTTCAAAATTAGAACATAAATCCTTTAATTCATTTTTCAAAACAAGATTATTCTCTTTCAAAAGTTTGTGTTTTTCTAAGAATTTTTCAAGCTTTTGAGTAAGTTCCATATTTAAAGTTTGAACCTCAAAACAACTATGGCAATAAGAATTAGAGCTATCATCAAGAGGGGAATCCGAGTGTACCTCAAGGGAGTCTTTCCCTTGGACCATGAAGCAGTTATCTTTGGACATGTCTCTCTTGGATCTCCTCAAATTGTTGATGATCCTTGGAAGCTCGGGAGACGTTAAGATGCTCCAAACTGCAAAAGCCGAATCATAGCGATCAAAAATAGGTAAAAGATGTTCATTTAGAGATGCTAGAAGTGTCCTAAGGGCTAATGCATTGGCCTTCTTATGCTTGCTACTATTAGGGAGGGATTCTATAGTGATGGCTTGATAAACTAAATGTCCTAGTCCTTTTAGATGTCTAATCATGTCAACCTTCCAAGTATCAAGTCTAAAATGGTCAAACATAGGAGGGCTAGCCATGAGTGCAAACTAGTATGAGTGCAAATGAAAATGCAAGTGAAGATTAGCAAACCAAGATCTTACTCCTAGGTGGTTAAACCTAAATATCAGGAGCACTAGTTCTGATACCAATTGAAAAGTCACCTAGAGGGGGTGAATAGGTGACAATGCTAATCTATGAACTAAATGTGAAATTTAATAACTTAATGCAAATTACACTCAAGTGTGATCAACAAATGATTCACACACAACCAAGCCAAGCAAATATGAATGCACAATTAGAATAAGGCAAGGCACAAAGTAAAGAGAGAGATAGAGAGAGCCAATAGATCAAGCGCAAACAACAAGATATGTTATCGAGGTTCGAGCACCCAGCTCTACATCCCCGCCTTCGATACACGAAGGATTTCCACTAGCTCGTCCACTTAGGACCCTTTACAAGAAGTACCCAACTCCTCTCTTTACAACCTCCTCCCTGAGGCACAAATCCAAGCCAACCAACACAACCTCCTCCTTGAGGCAAACTCCAACAATCACAACCTCCTCCTTGAGGCTAATTTTCAAACCAATACAACAACTCCCAATCACCAACCAATACAAGGATCACCTCTCAACTAGAGGGATACAACCCAAAGCACAAAGCTAAGAAAAGATTGGGTTACAACTTGGTAGTCACAACAACCACAAACAACTTCTTCTTCCACACAAATAACCTATAGATATAGATAGTAGATTTTTGCTCAAGTGTGGAGAAAACCAAAGGAATGGAAATCAGAAATCACAAAGAAAATCCTTGGGAAAAATCAAGAAATCAAGATAGAATAGTTCAATCAAAATTCTTTCCCAAAAACCCTTTCTTTGATTTTCCAAACCCTAATGAAAAACACCAAATGGATTGTTCAATTCAAGCTCATAAACCCTTTTTGATTGCTTTGAAAACACCAGAGAATCAGCAAAAATTCGCACAAAAAATCTTAGAGAAAACCTCTCTCAAATGGGGTATTTATAGGCAATTACAGAAAATAGCCGTTTACAGAACTTTTGCCAGAAATAGCCTTCCGGTCGACCGGGACGGTCGACCGCCCAACGGTCAAATTTAGAACCGTTGTGGCTACCGGTCGACCGCCTCGGTCGACCGAAAATACCTGAGAGCAAACAGCTCTCTGTCGGTCGACCGCTTCGGTCGACCGGATGCAGTGTCAGCCTGCGTGCACGTATCCGTGCACGTCAGTCGACCGGAACGGTCGACTGGCTTCTTTGGTGCGGTCGACCGTACCAGTCGACCGGCCAAGCCTGGCAGACAAAAATCAGGTTTGAAATCTGGGGAAAAAATATTATAATAAATCCCACAAAATCTCTAAAATTCCACAAAAATAGTTTTATCATTTTATATTGAAATACAAACTTGTGTTAAAAATCCTAACACAAATTTCAAACATATTTGACTATTTTTGTGTCATAGAAATTTTGTCAAAAACCAAAAACCGTATTTTCTAAAACCTTGTATTTTGAATAGAAAATACACATTGTCTAAAACTTATCCATGATACAAAAATATGATATTTAAACACTTTGAAGCATATTGTAAATGAATAGAAATTCAATATACAAGAAACATATATATATCATGATTTTTGTCATTAAGTCCAAAAATATGTTTTGTTGTAAATACCAAAACATAAAACACATGGAATAGATTATCAAACAAAGTTTGTCTAAACAATTGAAGCATGCATGTATATAGAACAAATCTAATATACATAAACCATGTAAACTTGTTTTGATAAAAAATCTATTCATGAAAACCAAGATCGGTTAAACCTAAAACCGAAAATCAAAACATGAAAGGTGTGTGTGTTGTGAACTTGAGCTTATCATACTATTCTAATCTTTACAATTAGGATCTAAACCCAAACTAAAACTATGGATACCTAAGTCTTCTTGTAGAGCGCAATCTCCAAGCTAGAGCGCAATCTCCAAGTCGGCTCGATCCAAAAACTCTTGATTCACCGAGCAAGTGCAATGAATGATCTTTGATGCGCGGGCTCTTGAATCAACATGTGCAAGCTTTCAATTCATCTTGTTGAAGCTAAACACCAACTAATATCTTGGTTAATGGTCTGAAACTAAAATCACAAGATTATTAGTACACATAACTACATGAGTTAATCATCATCAAAACTAGAGTGGAAGGCCTTTGGGCCAACAGACCGGCCGGTCGACTGGAAGGGCAATCTGGCCCTTTTCAGCTGCCAACGGCCAGATTTCCAAATGGGTTATAAATACCCCATTTGAATTGGTTTTTGTACAAGAATTTTAAAGAGCAAAATTTCCATCTTCTCAAGTGTTTTTAATACAAGTTTTTAAAAGAGTTTTTAGAGCCAAAAGATCTATCTTCATTTGTTTTAAAAGGGTTGGAAAATTCAAAAGAAAAAGAAAGTCTTTAGGATTATTTTTTTATCTTCATTTTTATCAATTCTAGAAGTTTTCTCAAGAGTTTTTCTTTGTGATTTTGATTTCCAAACTCTTTATTTCTCACACTTGAGCTTATCATTCTATCCTATCTATAGGATTTTTGTTTTAGTGAGAAAATTGGTTTGTGGTTGAGATAGACCACCAAGTTGTAAACCTTCCATTGATTGTGATATCCTCTAGTGAGAGGTGATTGAGTTGTTATCTCTCAAGTGTGAGGTGATAGTGGAAGTGATTTTTGGCTCCCTCTAGTGAGAGGTAGAGATTGTGTTGGAATCCCTCAAGTGTGAGGTGATTGATTTGTTGTTTGGTTAAGTGCCTATCCCTCTAAGTGTAGAGGTGATTTGTTTGTGCCTTGCCTCTAGTGAGAGGTTGTATTATTGGAGAGAGGAGTTGTGTACTCCCAATTGTAATTGCCCTAAATCCTCAGTGGAGGTTCCCTGTGTGGGAAGTCCTGTGTGGATGAGTTAGTGGAAATCCTTCTGTGTGAAGGCGGGGACGTAGAGCTGTGTGCTCGAACCTCAAAACATATCTCGGTGTTTGCATTTGATCCACTTTCTCTAACTTTCTCTCTTACATTGTGCATTGATTCATATTGTCGTATCATATACATGCTTGTGTTTGTTTGTGTGTGCCATACTTGTGTTTAACCAAGAGAGCTTCATATAGCACCTCAACTCTTATTCAGAGGAATTAAGAGGAGTTAGTCCAGAGCCCTTCACCGAGAATTCAGCTACACTCTTTAGTTACACTAAGTGTGTTGCAACTAAGTTTTAAATTCCGCATTATTGTTCATTAGATTAGCCGTACACCTATTCACCCCCTCTAGGTGTACTTTCAATTGGTGTCAGAGCCTACGCTCCTGATATTAGGTTTAACCACATAGGAGTGTGATCTTGGTTGCTAATCTATCATTTGCATTTGCACACATATTGTTTGCACTCATGGATAGCCCTCCCATGTTTGATATCTCTAAAATTGCCACATGGAAGGTTTTGATGAGTTGGCATTTAAAAGCCTTAGGTTATAAAGTTTAGCTTGCCATTACCAAGGAATCCTACCTTAGTAATAGCATGCATATAGAGGCCAATGCACTAGCCCTAAAGGCACTTAGAGCATCTCTTAGTAAATGA